>JAJOZX010002854.1:390000-540000 GCA_023014485.1 Bathynomus jamesi
CAGATACTGAGAGACAAAGTTTTGCCACAGTTTACTAATAGCGTTGGCAGGAATTGGCCTTATGAACATGATGGAACGCCGCCACATTACTCTGCAGCTGCCGGTGAGATTCTGGATACGAACCTTAAAGGAAGATGGCTTGGGCGGCGAGGTCCTATCGAGTGGCCAGCCAGATCAACTGATTTAGCCTCATGTGATTTCTGGCTTTGGGCTTATTTGCGTGACAAACTTTACACTCCTGGTTTCATCTACCCAAATGTGAATGCCCTTTGCCGCAGAATAGATGAAGAACTGAAAAGGATCGCACTTGATACGTTCAGAAGAACAATGAAGACTTTCACAGAGAGAATCCACAAATGTATTTTAGCGGATGGAGAACTTTTTAAAGATTAAATTACAATTTAACAAAATATTTCTATGAATAAAATTCTTAGACTTTTTGTTTAATTTGTTTCATCATTTGAACACTTATCTGTATAATGTTGTTAACTAAGTAGTTGTATGTATAAAGTCCTTAAAGATTTTTCTCCCACCCTGTATACATTAAAATTATTTCCTATGATTCTGGCTTTTGAAACGCCCTTTATATACATATACCGGGTTGCCCAGAAAAAAATGAGCTATTGCTTTTAAGATTTTATTTCAGTTTTATAGTTTTATAGAAAGAAATACAAAATAAATAATAAATGTTAATAAATACTCCTGTTTATTGTCTATATTATGACATCAAATACTCAGGATATCCACCACCTTATTGGACACAAAGCTCCGACCGATGGCAATTAGTATTCCTATACACTCTTTTCTTCCGTTCATCCCATATTGCATAATCAAGAGGAGACAAATCTGGGCTGTTGCCAGGCCAATCTTTAGGTTTTATATAGTCAGGAACTTCTTTGTTTAAATAGTCAATTGTAAGGTGGCAGTATGACTTGTTGCGCCATCTTGTTGAAATGTATATCGATTTGCCGAAATTTCGTGAATTTTTGGTAGATGTTTCTCTTATATACTGTTGCAACAATAAACAGCATTCATTTTAACACCGCTTTCAACAAAAACAACATCACTTTTACCCAGTTTTGAGACACAGCAGGAGATCATTAGTTTTTTAGAAAAGTTAAACCGTTGAATTAAAAGTTTTTCCGGTGTTACTTCTCTCTTGGTTCTTGCTGTAGAATACACTCGATTGTTTTGAGTGGTGGTAGATGATCGAATTGAAAATGATTTTTCATCACTAAACCAGATTCTATTGACAATGGGAAATCTTTCAAGAAAAGCTTGACATGCTTCCATTCTGTTCATCTTATTGACTTCACTCAAGATCTGCACTGGATAGCGTTTATAAACTGTCAATTGCGGATCTTCTTTGACAATTCGTTGTATAGAACTTCTTGAAATTCCGGTTTCTGCTGCAATTTCATTTGGTGTCATACGCGTTCCAGGTTTTTTTTCCTGACTTAGAACCATTTCCTCAACCATTGCAATATTTTCATCAGTGCGCACTTCTCTTTTTCTTCCACTATCTTTGGTTCTAGCAACACATCCAGTTCTACCAATTTTACGAATATTTTTTTACACTAAAACGACTCCATGGTTTATTTGGAAACAGTGATATAATTTTTCTGGCACCATAATGTTTCTCAATACGTAATTGTTTTATCAGTATAAGATATTCATGACTATATGAAAGCATTTTTGATGGGTGATCAAATATTTTTGAAAAATCTGCAACAAAGATAAATAGAGTATATAAAAACAAATACAGGGTGTCTCAAAAGTCACTATCTATTTCGGTGATATTAGATGTTTTTTAAAAAAATGCTATGCTGGCATAAAGATATGTACTTCTGGTGCAAATTTGTGTATTTAAAAAAGTTAATTGGTTTATTTCGAATTTTGTGTACTTTATAAATTTATCTTGACATGCTTGAACAATTCCTCGAATCTCAACTTCTTACAGATGGCATTCTTGACACAGTAGTTTTTCAGCAGGATGGAGCACCGTGCCATTATGCAATAATTGTACGTGATTATCTTGACAGACGCTTCCCCGGTCGCTGGATTGGTCGTGGAGGAACACAACCATGGGCAGCACGTTCACCCGATTTAACACCGTTAGATTTTTTCGCCTGGGGTTTCATTAAGTCTAAGGTGTACACTGGTAGAAGAATTAGTGATGTAGCCGAACTTCGAAATCGTATTACCGATGCAGTTCAGAAAATAACACCTCAAATGCTGGAAAGTGTGTTCCGGGAAACAACTTATCGCTTTGAGCTCTGTAGAGACACTGATGGTCGCCATGTGGAGACAGATAAATAAATAGCACTAATTCTTTGTGGCACTTACTTTGAAATAAATATATTTTTCATGTCTTAAACCAGTTTTTCGTAATTCCCATTATTTTTCAAAATAGATAGTGACTTTTGAGACACCCTGTATTATAAAGACATATAGAAGTGTTACATATAAAAGCAAATTATTTATTTAAATCATTATAAAAGCAAGCAAATCTTGACAATAGTAAATATAATAGTTGATAAAAGCAATAGCTTACTTTTTTCTGGGTAACCCGGTATATATAAATACCTAGTAACCTGGTAGTAGTTCCGTGCGTCGGTCTCTCTTCAGACGAAAGTCAAGTTTGTTGCCTCACCTCTAGGTCTTCAAGGTCTTGCCTGATGGAGTAGCGAGTTGCTCTCTTGAGATAGAAAAAATATTTTAATACAATAATGATAATGATAAACTTTATTGACAGGATCTAGCTCTCATAAAATATGATTATATAATACTATTATACTATTTTAATACATTTATATTACCATTAACTATTATTATTATTATTATTATTATTATTGTTATTATTATTATTATTATTATTATTATTATTATTACCAAAATTCATAAATATAAATTAGAATACATGATTTACGAATCCTAAGGAAATTATCAGAAAGAAAATTGCAATATTAATGTAATATTAATGAGGTGTCTTAAATATTTCAAAGAGCTTTAACCCTTCCGCTACGGGGGAAGGGTTAAATGTACGTTAATGTACGTTAATGTACGCTTCCCGTATTTGAAGGGTTAAAGGATACGTAGAAAATGAACGTTTCGCTGTTCACTAATCATCAGGAGGGCCTGAAACTGGCACAGCGCTCAGGTCAGCTAATGCTCCCTATTGCGCTAAATTCTGGTGTATTGTTACCGGTACCATCGGGACCCGAACCCCAACCTCAGGTTGGAGAGTGGAGAGTCAAAAGTTTATGGGTAAACCTTCCATACAATGCGGTTGTTTACTGTTAATAATATCGTTTGGCGTTGTCTAACCTTCTTTGTAGTTGCAAAGGCCATGTGACAGAAGGAACCTACAGTTTTACTCGGGATCCGATCCATCCACGGGTCGTTACATCATCTGAACGTAGAAGACGGTTACCAAAAAGAAGCTTGGAGTTAACTTTGTAAAGTTAAAAATTTGAAAAGTTAAAATGGCTAAACTTATCATCCGTTATAATTTCTCAAAGTTAAAAATGAAATTTATGAAAATTATAATTTGAAGTCACTAACATTTTCTTCAACTTGATTACAAACCCGTTTATCAAATTGAAGTCACACTTGAAGTAATAGCGTGTTCAGAAACATCGTGGCAATTACACTTTAAAATTAACTCGTAATTTTTTGATGTTTTCTCACCTTTTAACGAGCATGGACAAAAATTATACTGGGGAACAAATTTTAACTTTTTTTTTGTTTCTTGGACGTGAACAGGTCGGTCTTATAGTATTTTTTCCGCTGATTCCGAATATAGCCGTAGAATTTCTCTATCACCCAAGGTTACTGAGAAATTTGTATTTTAATATTTATTCAAAAAGTGTATAGAAGTTAGTAAAAATACTTCATAAAAATTATATTAGTGGCAGATTGGCATTTAAAATATTCTTCTTAAAACTTCTTTGTCACTGATTTTCTCTTGTAGTTTTCATTAGGAGCTTCTCGCATCAATGTCCAGCAGTAATCAGCTAACATTGCCGGATCCCACCTACCTTGGTAGCAGCGTTTCTCCATAGTAGCTATATCTTGGTGGAACCTTTCTCCATGCTCATCGCTTACGTCGCCGAGGTTTTCAGGGAAGAAATCTAAATGGGAGTGCAAGAAATGGATTTTTAGTGACATATTACATCCCATCATGTCCTGCACTATTTTTTCATAGTTAGAGGCTTTGATGTTCCCTAGAAAATTTGTGACAACATTCTTCATGGCCTCCCATGCCACTTTTTCTTTTCCTCTCAAGGCATCATCAAACTTTTGATCTTTCATGAGCTCTCTGATTTGGGGACCAACAAAGATCCCTTCTTTTATCTTTGCATCGCTAAGTCGTGAAAACTTTTTCGTCAAATATTTGAATGCCTCATCTTCCTTGTTCATTGCTTTGACAAAATTTTTCATGATGCCAAGTTTGATGTGAAGTGGCGGTAAGTATATTTTCTTGGGGTCAACTAAGGGTTCATGAGACACATTCTTCAGTCCTGGGATACATTTTTGACGAAGTGGCCAATCCTTTACAAAATAATGCGAATCTCTGGCTCTGCTGTCCCATTCACAAAGGAAGCAGCAGAACTTCGTATAACCGAGCTGCATTCCCAGAAGAAGCGCGACGACTTTTAAATCCCCACATATACGTAGTATACCAACGAAACTGGTCATAATTAATCTGCTGAAGGATGAGTTTCATATTTTCGTAAGATTCCTTCATGTGGACAGCGTGCCCTACAGGAATGGAAGGGTATTTATTTCCATTGTGAAGTAGTACAACCTTGAGGCTTAGCTTCGAAGAGTCAATAAATAAATGCCAATCTTCAGATTTGTGCTCATGACCGAGAGCTAACAGCAGTCCATTTACATTATTACAGTAGCATAAACCACCTGACGAGGAGAAATACTGCATCAGATCTTTTGGCGAGTGCGGAACGCCGATATGCTTGTATCTTTTGCCAGCAAATTCCATTCACGTAACCTGGAGCCCAATAATTCCGCTTTCTTTTTCGGAAGGTCCAAATCTCTCACGAGATCATTCAGCATAACCCGCGTTATCATACGTGATTTATTTGATTCAGGTTGCTGAAAGTCTGTATCTTTAGTGTCATCAATTTCCATTGGTTCAACTTCAGACTCTTCATCCAGTGTCCATGACTTTGGGGGAGTTGGAATTGGGTTATCATCGTCATGTAGTACTGGTCTCATGGCAGATGCAAGATTTGGGTATTGAATTTTATGTTTATTTTTGGCAGAGAAGCCTGAAACGTTAGTCATACAAAATAGCAATCCGTTAGGTGATCCTTGGGCTCTCTCCAAATCATTGGTATGGCAAATGGCATAGATTTGCGGGTACCTTTAATCCAACCCCTAAGAGTGACGGCACAGGAAATACATGAGATATGAGGTGCCCAGGATTTGTCTTGGTCGCCTACCTTACATCCAAAATAAAGTTCGTAAGCCTTCTTCACGAGTGGGGTCATTGTCTTCCTCTGTGCCATTATGGTCAGTTCTCCACATACGTAGTAAAATGTATCTCTGGGATTAATACAGTTTCGATTCATGCTGGCGGAAAATTATTGAAATCACGGAAAACTTTTTGGAATGAAAAACCAATTTTTTCTACTATGAAAAATTTTAAAATTTGAGCAAAACTTGAAAAAAAATTCTTTCTTTTTATTAAAAATCTGTTTGTTTAAATAGCTATTTTTTTTAATGCAAAAAATACTATTAAATATAGTTAACCTGGAAAAAAAAGAAAGTAAAATTAAATTAGTACACTTAATTTTAACTAATATTTTGGAAAAACTCTGAGTAAATGGAAATATTATTTTCTCGAAAACTGTGGGTGATAGAAAAACTCTGAAACCATATTTGGAATCAGCATCAAAAGTTCTATAGGAAACACCAAATAGTTTTCAAGAAACAAAAATGTTGTTCCCTAGTGTTATGGATAACTTAATCTAACAGGGTCAGTGACCAGCCCACAGTCACTTTATATATACAGTATATGTATATATTTGGTGTATGTTTATGTGTGTGTATAACTGGCATCTGAAGACAAACCTGCTTTGCAGTGACACAAACATTTGCAGCGATCTTTTTCAGAGTCGTGATAAATATAAGTATAAATTTTAAGATGTTCAAAGTATTTGAAAATGCTATTTAAACATGATGATGAAGCTACAGTGTGTTACAGAGATGCAATGTTACATAGTTACAGATTTCCAGGCTAACAAAGACCCTAAAATACACTCTAGGCTAACCCAAGAAAGAAGCAGAGAAAATAAGGGAAAAATAGAAAAAACAAATTGAAATAAAGAAAACTGAAAACTTATCCCATGCTTACATTTGTAGATATGCAAAGTTTTCACTCGGTAAAGTATAGAACAGACTATAGTAACTTTACTATAGTAAAGTATAGAACAGACAAAGCTCTCTCTCCTCCGCCAGGCACTGCTGACCAAAAAAGTTGTGAAAGAAGATTTATAGGAAAGTAGAAAAAACTGTAATGAAAAGAATAGCTTCAGAGTTCATTCACACCATGCGTACACTTATCTCGTATACCCAGTTACGCATTAGAGGACAGTGTGACTAAAGGATGGCATAAACACTAAACTACTCAATCTAATTTACGCCATGCATTTTTTTTTTAAAGATTTTTTTCTTTATTTATTATATACACAAGAAATCATCATTTCATCGTTGCATCACTTCTCCAGTGAGTTCCGAAGCCGAAGCCGGGAGACTTTCTTTTTAAAATTATACTATTTTCATTGCCATCTTTCGCAGTGGAGTATGATGAATATATGAGTGAAGTCAAATGTCGTAGGTCAGATGTGTGTGTGGGGGAGGGGGTTGTGTGTGTGTGTGTGTGTGTGTGTGTGTGTGTGTGTGGGTGTGGGTGCGATAGATTGCGTGCACGCGAGTGTATAATGAAACAGTAAAGAATTATTATAGTAATTAAAGAGCAACTTCCTATCCTCTATACATAACTTAACGCCTACAAAAGCGGAGACAAATTGGCATTTTAATAAACGTTTCTCATTTGTACGAAATAAAGATAGTGAACGGAAATTGGACCAAAAAGAGAAGATAAATATTTTTTAATTACACAACAATGCCGACGTCAGTTTATTTGAAATATATTAAATACCAACGAATGCCTACTACACTGGAAATGGTACTAAAAATTTGGTTAGATACTCGTATATGTTACAATCAATCTACGAAACTAGTCGTTTCACGTAATGCCTAAAAATTTCAGGCATTTTGCGTAATTCGATTAAGCGATTAACGACTTCGTGAAGGTTAGGTTAGGTTAGGGTAGTTAGGTTAGATTAAGTTGGTTAAGTTAGGTTAGGTTAGGTTAGTAATGCGTATTACCTATGTTTAAGGGTGAATCGAATTACGTGAAATGACTGGTTTTACAGATTGACTGTAACATATATATGAAACGTCTACTTGATATTTCATAATGAACTTAGCTTTCTGAAATGAATAATAGCTATTTTGAGGTGTTTACCAAATATTTCAAATATGTAAATGCTTACAAACTATATATATATATATATATATATATATATATATATATATATATATATATATATATATATTGCCTCGGTGGTGTAGTGGTTAGCATCGCTGACTACGAATTCATCGGTCCCGGGATCGAGACCTGGTAACGACAGGCGGCGTGCAACAAAACACAGGTGTTCATCCTTCCACACAATAAAAATCAGTTGGTAGATACATGGGTATCCTGAGTAGCCTATTGCTTAAGACGCTGTGCTGCTGATCGGGAGGTCGTGAGATCGAGTCCGGGCGAGGAGTTTGCAATTTCTGGCTGCCAGTTGTGGGGCGTGGTTCGGATTCCACGTTAAACTGAAGGTCTAAGGTGGAGTGACAAGCTTGACTTTCGCCAGAATGAACAATTCTGGCGGAATCAAAACTAAGGTTAACCAAGACGTTTGGTAATATATTATATGAAATGTCTACTCGTCATCTCATAATGAATTTACCTTTTCTGAAATGAATAATAGATATTTTGAAATGTTTACTAGATATTTCAAACATTTGGAAACGGTGCTTATATATATATATATTATAATATATATATATATATATATATATATATATATAATGTTTCAAATATATAAAAACGTAGAAATTAAAGATTTCATTTGTACAGTATAATAAGTTAGTTTCTTATTCTTTGAGTTTAGACGCATGCGCATTGTGGTTCTAAACATTTTGAAATTGTGACGCAGTTTATTTAGAGTTCGTATTTATAGGCTATCTCGAGGACTGAAGAAAAGAATTATTATATTTGTACATGTATTCGTTTATTTCATGTAGGCTAAGACCTTCCAAGTGTCTTTTATACATTTATTAATTTTATTTATTTCACTAGGCCTTGGCTAGTTAAGTATTTCAAGATTAAGAATCAGCCTGTAACTTTGAGCCCAGCTTTAGACCTACGCCTCTTGATGTACACTAGGCCTACTCCAAGTCGACAGACTATACTTGAGAAATGAAACTGATAGGTTAGAAAGGGTTCGGTCTAGAACAGGAGTTCTCAACCGGTGGGTAATTACCCCCAAAGGGGTAATTTGGGATATCCAGAGTGGTAATGGAAGCCATACATATTTTATTTAAGAGTGGTATTTAAAGACAATTGTATGATTATAAACTTCTTTAACTTTTTGTTAATTTACGTGTCATTAGGGGTAACGGGATGAGCGCCAATGCTTCAGGTGGGTAATGGAAGTGGGTTGAGAACCCCTGGTCCAGAACAACCAAAATTAATTCAGAACTGAGCGGTAAAATATTTAGAGGAAAATTAGCTGAAATATATATATATATATATATATATATATATATATATATATATATATATATATAAATATATATATATACACACACACACACACACACACACACTATGTATTCATTGAATAGCGTAGACTTATAGGAGAACTAATTCGAGTATTTAAAAGTGATAAATGGCTTTGATAATGTAAATTGTAGGAGGTTATCTGATAGGGTTACAGAGTCAATTACAAGAATGAATGGATATAAATTGAAAGTCAAAAGTTTTTAAGAGTAACGCTGTGAAACAATTCTTTTTATATAAACCTTCCTTAAGGTTAAAATCTTTAAACTTTCATATAATTAGACACTTTCCATGATTAGACATTTCATTGTTAGACAATTCATTAAACATTTCATTAAACATTTCTGATTATTCTTTCCAAATGTTTATAAAATTGGGACAATTTAGACATCAATTGACTTAGGGAAATATCTAACGAAATGATTAACTAATGTGAAATGTCTAACGCACTAGACATTTCAAGATTCACAAAAGTGGGACATTGAAACGTTTAACGAAAGGTCTACTTCTATTTAGAGTGTATTTTGTAATTTTATTATTTGCTTCGAGCGGTGACATTTAATTAAGAAACTTCAAAAGTCCTATTGAAACGAGTCTTTTGAAATGATCCTTGTACGCAAGTAGGCGTACGGAAGAAATTCCTGCAAAATGTGTGGAAACATTTTCCTGGAATCAAATTTAGTCATACAATAAACCATACGAAAACCTTTATTACATTCTATTTTTATTATTACTTCATTCATTTGTATTTTCAATTAGTTTTCTATTGTTCGTATCTCAACGCAATAATGCCTAATTACTTTAAATGGAAGAAATAGTTTTCAAAACTTCTTTTTTGGGTTATTTGAAATAATAAAATATAAAATACTCTTTGTATGGAAGGTTGCGGGAATTCACTCTCTCACTCTCTCTCTCTCTCTCTCTCTCTCTCTCTCTCTCTCTCTCTCTCATATATATATATATATATATGGAATATTATGCACGATCACGGACGATTTGAAAAAAAAATACAAAATACAAAATTAACCGTCACCAAGATTCGAACCCAGGATCTCTTGAATAGAAATTGAAGGGGCTACCACTTTACTACGACAAGAAAGATTTGATTTAAATGCTGCCCATTGGCTCAATCGCACGGAGGCGAGCACCTAAACCGTCTCTGGTTGTGAAAGCGTTACCTGTTCCCTCTGGTGTAGGCTGACCATACGTACCGTTTTGAACGGGACAGTACCGTTTTGTATCGGTTTTTGTATGGGTTCTGTCACTGAAGAATAATTGTAAGCTCAAGATGTTTATGTACTTACTTTTTCATGAATACAGAATATTACATAACCCCCGTCCCTTTTTTGCCATCCGAATGTCCCGTTTTTGTCTCAAGGAAATATGGTCAGCCTACTCTGGTGTTAAAATATGCGCCAGGTTGTGTCAGCTTCTACCTTATCGTAGCATAGTGGCAACTTATATATATTATACAGTATATATACTTATATATATATATATATATATACATATATATATATATATATATATATATATATACACACACACACACACACACATATATATATATATATATATATATATATATATATATATATATATATATATATATATATATATATATACACACGGTGAACCAAAAGTAGGTGGACAGTAGGTTGAATACGGTTTGTGTTATATTATATTATAACTATGGTGTTCATTATAACTATGGTGTTTGTGTTATTATATTAAATATTATATCTAAATTTATTTAAATTTTATTTTGTATTATAGTATACAAAAAAATTAAATATGTATTCTCAAAATAAACGTTATCATTTACTGTCCACCTACATTTGGTTCACCCTATATATATAAATTCATCTAGGTTTTCTACTTTCTTCTCGGACTTTAGGTTGCTAAACACAGAGTTAAATTGTTCCTTAAGCAATTCGCTCATTTTTTCTGGGTCATTTGTGTATTTGGCCTCCCCGTCTAACAATGGACCAATACTCTCTTTACACTGCATTTTTCTTTTCGCAAACGAGTAAAAGTACAGTATTTTTGGGTTATTTTTTATGTTTTCTGCTGCCTTGTTTTCCTCCTCGTTTGTCTTATGTATGAACGTTTGCTTTAGGTTCATTTCTATCTCGCATAGTTTCCTCTCTGGTTTGAGTCGCCTTGCATCAGTTCTGCATCTGTGGAGATATTTTACGGTTTGTTTCCGTTGTCTAAATAGTATCCTGATTTTTCTTTCGAGCTTGCTACGTTTTCTTTTTTGTCTCTCTGGAATATGTTTCAGTATTATAGGTTTGGTTTCCGTCTCTATTATACAATTAGGGCGGGTCGTACTCAGGTGACAACATGAATCTCAAGGAAATCCTACCATGAGGGGTGTCTAAATTATGTGTTTTTACATGGGGAATTCAAATATGAGCTTAGTTTTTGGATAGGATAACTCTAACCTACATCATTTTGTATTTCTAAATTGCCAATTTTACCCTTTTGAACCCCTTTATAATATATTAAAAGATATAAGGTAAATCATTTATAATGACAAGTCCAAATCAACTTTACATATATTTATTAATAGGTGAACTGCATGTATATCACTGGATATAATTACAAAGATCATTCTCCTGACATCTTGAACTTTGCCAGGTTGCACAAATCCTGCTTTGACTCAGACTTGGACATCAGCTTCCTGCTGGTCTCCTGAGCCCTGATCCCTCCATCCCTCTTTTCCTGTGAGAAGTACTTAGCAGAAGCCTCAGTCACCATTTTAACAACCCTCTCAATGCTTTGTGTGTGGCAAGGCCAGTTGCGCACCTCCATGGGGGTGTTGAAGTTTTTCACCTCTGAGGTGCTTAGAGAGCAGGTGAGAGGTGGCTCTGACACACCTTCTGACCAGCTGATCAAGTTACCGATGCTGGAAGCATCACAATTGATGTCAGGTGTCCTTCTGCTCCTAACAGAGGAGTCCCCCAGCTGAGTGTCCGGGTCCCCCTCTCCCCTGATGGCCAGGATTCTCTCCACCCCTTCAATCCTCTCCTTCTGATCCTCAGAGCAGAGTAGTGTTTGGAGGATGACTTCACTGTGGGCATACCAAGCAGATCTTCTCACAGTTGGCATCACAATATCCAGCACCTCCTTTCTCTGGGACTTGAGGCAGTCCAGCTGAAAGAGGATGTGCCTAGGCCCTTCGATCCAGGAGTGCTTGACCTTCACGTTGAACCAACATGGGTAATACACTCCAATGATGAATTCCACAATGAATTGCAGAATCTTCAGGTTCTTTCCTTTAAGTCCGTGCTTTGACACCCAGAGCCTGAGAAGTCTGTTCGCTGTGGTGAGCCAGCGGCTGTGGTTTACTGCAAAGCTGGGCACTTGCGGTTTTCTTTGCGGTACTGCGGTACTGCGGTACTACCGCACTACCAAACCGGTACCGCATAACGCAGTACCGCAAAGGATCGCTGAAAGTACAGCCTGTACTTTCAGCGATCCTTTGCGGTACTGCGTTATGCGGTACCGGTTTGGTAGTGCGGTAGTACCGCAGTACCGCAGTACCGCAAAAAAAACCGCAAGTGCCCAGCTTTGGTTTACTGGTCCTATCTCTAACAGAGCCAGCCCTGCAGGAAGTACTCCATCCCTGACTGCACAGACAATTTTATAGCCATAGTATTGATCAGTTGAGAGATCTTGAATGACCTTGTCAGGAAGCTTGATCAGTGGAGAGCCAACAGAGATTCGGGTGAAGTTTGGATTGATATCAAAGTCTGTAGCAGAATCAAGGAGCTTTCCTATTGGCCCTGATAATTTTTTGTCTGACAGAGTAGGGCCATCAAGGTCAACAATGAGATGGCGCAGGGGAAGTTCAACAGTGTGCAGGTTGCACACCAACCAGACCAGCTTTCTCCCCAGGTGCAGCTCCAGCTTCCGCATTAATCCAGCTTTCACACCAGTGTTGACATTTGTTGAGTCTCCTCCAATGGCCAACAAGGTCTTATCATAACCCCTCTCTTTCAGCCAGGCAAACAGGACCTTAGCAATCTTCTCCGCATGTGACTCCTCTTTAGTTGCTTTCTCTGGGGTAAAGTGGAACAGATAGTAGCTGCCAGGCTCACTAACAACACTATAGTGTTCTTCCTTGATCTTTGCGGGAAAAGATTGGTCACTGCCCTCAGCTTCCATCATCACATTGGTCAGGTCAATCCGCCCATCAAAGAGGATGCAAGAGATCCCCCCCTCCTCCCTGCACTTCTTCTCGAACTGTTCCCCAGCTCTCATCAACTTCTCCTGTGCTCTCTTGACCTTGCTCTTATCAATCACTTTACTTGTATTGCCTTCTGTGATGATTTCTGCGTCAGAAAATGGCCTTATGCGCGCCAGAAAACCGTCAAAATATTTCATATACCAAACTGTATGATAATTACAATTAAGTGGAATGGCACACCTTTTTATTTGCGTATTTAAATATTATTATTATTATATGAATTACATTATATGTGTTTATATGAATTAGTTAGAACAATGCTCTATGAGAGATAACGTGAGCAGCCATGATAGAAAACGTGAGAAGACATATTCTGGGGTAACTACAATAGTAAAATAATCAACAATTTAATAATAATCAACTGCAAAATGATGTAGGTTAGGGTTATCAGAATTAAATATTTTCTTCAGAATTGTGTTCTATACACCAAAATATGTCATTTGAACACCCCTCTCCATTGATTTAAAAAAAATGCGTAGTATGACCCGCCATAATTATACATAATATTTCTTGTGGAGTCTTCTCGTGTAGTAGCAATTCCAAATTTACCTCCTTTAAATCTTTAATTACGTTTTCCCAATTTACTTTCTTTGAATTTATGTTTAAGCCTTCAAATATTCCATCTGCCTCTCTAGGATGCGTTTTCGGACCTCTGTGTGTTAACTTCAATTGTATATCGATGAGGTTATGGTCGGAGAACTTTGTGTGCGTTACTTTTTTATTTATTATTATCTCGTTGTTATTTGTCCAGATTAAATCCAAAACATTCTCTTTTCTAGTGGTTTCACAGATTTCCTGGGTAAGGGCATAATGTTCCATAACATCTACTAGCATTATTGCTTGGGTTCTATCATCTTTTGTAATGTTACCATGAAACTTCTCAACATATATAACTCGTTCATTTTTCTTCAATGTTATAAATGGAAAATTAAACTCTCCACAAATTAAAATATTTGTTGGTGGAGTTTCAAGTAATTTTAACATCTTTTCTATTTCATTTGTGGCAAATTGGAATTAATTTCTGTTTGGTGGGCTGTAGACGTTCATAATGGTTAGGTTCAGTTCTTTCATTTCTAAAATAATAATTCGACTGTGCTGTTTGATTTGCTTACCTTCACCTCACGTGTGTATGTGTTTTTCACGTAGATACAACATCCTTCCCTTCGTCTAGCATATGATATCTATGCTGGTTTCCATAGCTATATTTTGTAAGTATTGTAATTTGCAGTCTGTATGGTCAGTATAGAGGACTTGTATATTTGTGTATAATACATTTACAGGGTTCCTAATCTTCGTGTTCGGTTTTCCTAGATAATGGTCGTTTCCTGGTCGAAATCAGTGTTATTGGTTGGGCCGCTGCATTTGGGAGTATTGGGGTTACGGCCCCTGATACCACTATGGTTGTTGTATTATCGGTGGGTGGTGTTGAATAGAAAGGTGATGTATGTAATGCTGTGGTGCATGTATCTACGAAGTTCTGTCTTTTCTTGTTAAAAGGGCTAGTTGTGCTTTTATCATTCTCATTTCCTCTAAAAAATATGCTTCATTACTCTTATTACTTCTATTTCGGATGTAAGATGTTCTTTCTCGTTCTCTGCTTTGAATACCCTTAATGTGAAAATACGGGCACTCTATATTTAGGTATTTTTCTCTGTAATTGACTGTCTGCACAAAGGAGGGTGGAAAAAGTAGCACTTTGTTCCGTACCTGCATTTTCCATTCCTTATCATAGAGAAACATTTTTTGGGGTGATTGTACATGGGTTTGATACGTATTTTCACGAACTTGTTTCATAATATCCGCATATGGCCTGTCGTTTAGATTCCTTACGAATCCTATGTGATTCATTTTCTTTCTTCTGTTCCGCCACCACTTCTTCCCTACACAGTGGTTTTTTTTGTCTTCAGTGTGTTTTCATCTGAGTTCCTGGTGTCTCTTTCTTACGCAGGGGGTATTTCATCGTCTAAGGCTACTTCTGCACCTCCCTGCAGTACGTTTTCCTCGGTGTCCTGAATCTCACTTTCAATTGTGTCGGCTTTTTCTGACGTTTCCTGGTTTTCTATCGGTGAACCTTTGGCATTTGAGTCTTCTATTTCAGCATTCTCCATTCCCGTTTGTATTACTTTCCTATTGTTTTCCATACACTTGACCCACACGAAGCCTTAAAAGCCTATGATTTTATTGTTTATTCTATTCATAATCTTCCTGTCTTTTTTATCTAGTTCATCCATTCATAATGTTTAAATGCACTGCATAGAATGCATTTTAAGTCCGTGGTCCAGTCTACTTCATTTCTGCAATCGCAGAGCTGGTAAGCGGCGCACTCCATTAACCATAGTCCAATTCTATTCAACTTTCTGAATTTAAAGTAATCCCCACATCTTTTCCTATTCTTTGCCATTTTTTCTTTCCTTTATTTCGCCTATTTCCTTTCTGCTTCACGAAATTCGTCTGCGAAACCTCGACCTTTTCGTTTATGGTCCTCTTCCTCCTGTATAGGCCTTTTGGAAAAGTCTCACGAAAGCTGTTATTTCGTTCGAATTGTTTTTAATTTATGCTTCAATTTATGTTGTTTTTCTTTGTTCACGCTATATGCCGCCGGCTTTCACTTAATAAATTATTTCCGTGAATTCACTGATATTTAATATACACACTTGCTGCCGGAAGCTCTGACCTTAAGCTTAAAATTATGGAATCTTTGTTCATTTATAAATTAAAACCAGACCTCAATTCTGATGAATCATCGGTAGATCTGCTATGTTTTAATAAAGGTACTTCCTCATTTTATTTATTTACCTTTTAGTTTTAATGCTTTTATATGTTCGTAGCTACTTTTTACAATTATAACTTTATTTTAATTTCATCTATTTACCTTTAAGTTTTAATGCTTTTACATTTTCTTAGCTACTTTTTATAATGTTAACGTGTTACTTTAAATTGTTATTAAGCAACTTACAATTGCAATTTGTATTTTGTATGTGAATTGACCTTTTATTGTTTTAGCCCTGAAGATGGAATTAGTGCATTCCGAAACGTTGGTACTGATTAAACCTTGAAGGATGTTTATTTTTTCTCTGGTGTTCCTGTTTATTATTAAACTGCGTTTTCCACGCCATCAATCAATAGCCGATATATATATATATATATATATATATATATATATATATATATATATATATATATATATATATATTATATATATATATATATATATTGGGTTGCCTAGAAAAAAGTAAGCTATTGCTTTTATCAACTATTATATTTACTACTGTCAAGATTTACTTGCTTTTATAACGATTTAAATAAATAATTTGCTTTTATATAGCACTTCTATGTATATGTCTTTATAATATTTGTTTTTAATATACTCTATTTATCATTGTTACAGATTTTTCAAAAACAAAATTGAAATAAAATCTTAAAAGCAATAGCTTACTTTTTTCTTGGCAACCCGGTATATATATAATATATATATATATATATATATATATATTTATTAAAAGCAAAAGTACGTTTTTAAAATAAATTTTGTATAAATTTCTTAAAAGCTTTGAGAGTTTTGTATACAACACCTGGATTTCTGTAAAATCAAATGCCATGCATATGATAATATTTTAAATAGTTCTTGGGAAGAACACTAATGCAAACGTGTAAACAAAGCTATGTATAGGCCTACTGTTCTCCATTAACTAGGAAAAATGGTTGCTATAGAAACGTAATAATAGGAAACGTATACTTAATTTATCGATACATCATAATTGAGCTACATATAGTATACTTGTGGTCACATAAAACACATCATTATCTTTTGCAAACCACATTCAGGACACTAAAAACAAATGTACGTCAAGACTTAACACGCTCAGGGTACTAACAGGCACAAACTTTGGACACCAGCAGGAAACAACATCACTCATATACAAAAAATATATTCGCTCAGTTATGGACTATGCTAGCCCATGCTGGGCATCCATTATCTCAAACACACGCATAAACACCTTACAGACAATACAAAACAACGCACTTCGTATCATTACAGGATGTACTCAAACAACACCAATAGAACACCTGCACACAGAAACAAAAATACTGAAAGTTAGGGAACATTTAGATATGAGGAGAACGCAATTCATGACAGCAGCGACAACTAACCCACAACACCCTTGCCACTACATGTACAATCATGCACCAATACCTCGCACCATTAAGGTAACACCAGAGATACATTATAACCAAATACTCCATTCTATACCATGCCCCAGAGACATCACACAGTACATAAAACACACACACACACACCACACACACACACACACACACACACACACCTAACCCACAAAGCACTGACACGACTCGGTCCGAATACGGTCCTAGGTGCGAAGCCGCCACCCATTGACAGGTCAGAGAGCAGCCTCAGCAGATCGGATCGAGTTAACTTAGCACGATTCCGATGTGGACATCACCCCAACTGACAGACATATAAACACAGACTAGACAACTCCACAGACGACACCTGCAACCTGTGCCACTCAGAGCTGGGCATTTGCGGCATATTTTGCGGTACTGCGGTACTGCGGTACTACCGCAAACCGCAAACCGGAACCGCATAACGCAGTACCGCAAAGGATCGCTGAAAGTACCGCAGTACCGCTACCGCATTCAAATTTCCGCGTACCGGTTTGGTGCCGGTTTGGTAGTTTGGTAGTACCGCAGTACCGCAGTACCGCAAAATATGCCGCAAATGCCCAGCTCTGTTAAGACAGTGCCAGGACACTCCACAAACAATTGAACACATTATGACAGACTTTACCGCTCTAGCACAACAACGAACACAACACAACATCACTAGTGCGCTGAACTTCTGGTCCACTCCGGAAGAGGGTGATCGGTTGCGTACCTGCCGCCGGCTTGCTCGATCAGGGTGGGCTGATCGGCTAACCAACAACAACAACAACAACAACAACATATAGTATATATAAAAAGGTGATTCAACGTTGACACCGTTGATGCAGCGTTAATTAATGGAGGAAGATTATTTACTTAATTAATCTTGTCAGTGTGATTTATCACCTTCAAACAGTTTAGGATTTATGTGCTCTTTTATATATATATATATATATATATATATATATATATATATGCACTTAAGATCAGCGCCTGTTATAATGTATTAAAAGCATTTTGTAACTCATTTTTACATTTCTCTATCAACGGTATTAAGAGTGTGTTAAAAATAATTCCAAACTAAAGCAACTAAGTGGTGTTTGTGAAAAACTTTCCAAGAACGGTTATCTGAAAATAAAAAATGATTCGTTGAAAACTAAGTTTAAACTGTTTGGAATTTATTTACGAAAATAAACTAAGGTAAATCAAGGCATTTAGTAATATTCCTGATTTTATTTTGTTCAAATACTAGGTAAAGATTGAGCAAGACAAGGGCGTGACCAGGAATTTAGAAGGGGGTGTTTCCATAATTTAACCTTTGGGACGTCCATGGTTATAGGGGCTTGCTCTACCAATAAAATTTTGCCTGAAGCAGGCAACCTGGATAATAATAATAATAATAATAATACTAATAATAATAATAATTAATTAATTAATTTAGGATTCAGGGGGTGTTTCCGGGCAACCATGAACCCCTCCCCCCCCCACTGGGCATGCCACTGCAAGTAGTTATTATGAGCAAAAAGGATTATCGACAATTATTTACAGATTTCTAAATGACAAATTCACTGTCATAAGTGATCCAAAGAGAAAAATGATAGTATAAATAAATGCATAAATCCTACTCATAGAATTAATGATGCCGACATTATAGTACAAACCAAAGTAAAAGATATGGTTATAGTAGCAATTATTTGCAGGGACTTCCCAAATTTCAGGAAAACTAAATAATTGCCCACTTCGTGGTAATTAATTATTAGTATGGCCTAATATATGACACCTACCATATCACACTATTTGAGCAATGTAACTGAACATTACCTATAGCGAGAAATATACATTGAAATCATATGATGAGTCTATGTTAAAAATTAAAAAAAAACATATAAAAATGCCTAATTTGTCAAGTAACGATGCTAAAGATCTGCTCAGAAAAGTTCTCGCAAAGAGGCGTATGGTAATTTTTAATTTTTTTAGGTATATACCCAAGAACTTTTCTCTACTTGCTACTGACAGACTTGCTTTGAAAACCAAAGCATTTGTAAGGTAAACGACTTCAGTCCTGTTCAAATTTCATAACAAGAAATATTTACAAAAGGACACGAGTTTCTATAGGTTCACCGATAGACCTACTTTTGTCATTTTCTGAAAATAAGGTCTGGAATGAAGATTCTGCATTTAAACCAAGAATAAGCTTTCCATACGCGAATAATATACATTAGTTTTATTTATTATGAAGATTTAATTGTTTTTATTAAGGAATTAAAAAAATAAAACCTATTTAAGAGCAAACAAGTAATGATGAAATACATTTCCTAGGTGTTAATATTAAAATTCAATATGACAAATCAATTCTAAGAAGCGTACATACAAAACCCATATACAAAATACCAGGGGCGTCATTTCAAATTGGCTTGGGGGAACGAAGAACGGAGTGAGAGGCCCTTCACATGTCAAAATTTAAGTGCTACTCACAATGTACTGTACTTTATAATCAAATTAATATAAACAAGAATGATTAAATGGTATCAGCTAGACTGGTTGTTTACAGTTAATTATCAAATTATTAAGTTAAGCAATAAATCATGAAATTTATATCACCTAATGTAGTAGAGGATATCTTCTAGAGCTAGACTTCATTTTTGCAAAATCATCAACCAAAACATCAAAATTAAGGGTTTTGACCACTTCTTTTCTAGAGGCCATCAGAAGCAAGTCATTCAATCGATCATCTCTCATCGTAGTTCGTAAATAGTGTTTCACCAAACTCAACACACAGAACAATCGCTCATTACTAGCAGTGGTTACTGGAAGAGTGATGATTATTTTCAAAATTTTCAAAATTTCAGAATAAGCTAATTGTAAAGGTCTTAGCTCTCCATACAACTGAATCAGATTCTGGTGGGCTTGGGGGGACGACCGCCCCTCACAGCCCCCACTAAATGACGCCTCTGCAAAGTACTTTGAATTGTAAACTGTCAGTTATAGAAACATTAACCTGCATAAGCCATATAAGTTTTCTTTAGATTGGAAAGCCTTTTGTTCGCAAATTCAAACAATAGGAAATAAGGATTAGTTAATAATGACTGTCCACACTTTAAAACAGAGTTTTATTAAAAGAAAAACTGAAAATTGTAAAGTAACCTTACTTTAATCTCTTCCATTCGCTTTCACCCTTTCGCGCCTCCTTTCTCTAATCCTTTGATTTCCCTCCTTTCTCCTTCTTACTATGCATATAGCTCTTCTCCCCTCTTCTATTATTAACATCTAAAAAGGATCATAAGTTGATTGAAAACTCGTGCCCGTTAAATAAAGTAAATCTATTTTACCGTTGAATTTCATCCTCTATTGACTTAAATTTCTCTTTACTGAGAAATACAGTTATTAGATAGTTTGGCTGAGCAATATCTGAGGCGGTAATAAAGGTAAAGATAAGATTCTAAAGTTAAATTATAAATCAGAGTAGTTGTGGGAGTGGAAACCAAAGGTAAACATCTAGAGAAAATTAGACTCAACTCCTGATCCCAAAATGAAAGTAAAAGGAATTTTGCAACTATAAAAATAAAATGTCTTTGAAATGAATACAATTGTGTACCATTGTATTGTTCCGAGGAAGCTTGTAACTTCTTCTATGTTAGTTATACGACAATACATTTATAATAATAAAGAATAGCTCAACATAATTAGGAACCGAGTAAGTTTTAGAAATAATGGATCACCTGAAGATCAGGGCCACCAGCCTTCTTTAGTTAGCATTATAAGGCTAACTAAAGAAAATATACGACTTAACCTAACCAATCGTTAGGTCAACTGTACGCCCTTGACGATTGGTTAGGTTAAGTCGTGATATTTTCGTTAGTTAGCCTTATAAGGCTAACTAACGAAGGCTGGGGGCGCTGATCTTTAGGTGATGCGAAATAATCTGAAATTCTACATTAAACAGCCTCAAATCACGTTATTCCAAAACATTCCGTTTTAGACAAGCATAAATATCATTGAAAACAAAGCTAGCATGAAATTAGAGTAAAACACCACAACTAGCGTACTTTTTAAGTATGTTTTCCTCAATAAAATATTTGCGTGCTTAAAATTCTATAAATACTAAGACACTTTTGAATAAGATAGACTCGCAGGGGTGGGCAACCCTGTCGCCAATCGTCACAAGTGGCGAATTGAATTGGCCTTGTGAGTGTGGCGAATTTGAGTTTGCCTTGTTTTGGCCCTAACAATAAAATGCAACAAACCCTTTTCTCGACAGTGTACTGGTTGCAAGTTAACATTTTCTATTCCATTCTCAGACTGACTCATTGACGCAATACTACCAGTTGATACTCTCCGCCACTATTTGATTCAGTCAGGGCCCGACCTTGAACTGTAGGTGTGGTTGCTTCTGTTTCGAGTGTGTTATTTTTACATTTTCCTCTGGCCCAGTCGTTAACAAAGTATTTTCTGTATTGTTATAATTAATTTCAACATTTTCATCGTGATGATGGATAAGTAGATTATTTGAAAACGAGGTGAACCAGCAGATGATAATACCGAGCTAAGTAATGTAGACAAACTCATTGATTTGGAAGTTAGTGTTAAAAGGGGAAAGACGGGCGAATGAAAAAATGTGACACGAGAATTTCAATAAAGCTGTGAGCTGGAATTTATAGTGATGCGAGTAAATGAAAAGCCGGTGTGCCTTCTATGCAAAAACGTTTTCATGAAAATAAGGCAGACAGTTTGAAGAAACCACATTGAGTTCAAATATTCAGCCAACATTTTTGAGACTTCTCAAACAAAATCCTTGTGAAATTTCGCATAAAATTTTCTAATTTTTTTCATCATTTGTGTATAAAGCAGTTGTGAATAGTCAAAATGTACATGTTTTGAATAAACCTGTTTAAACAGTTTTTCATTTTATATTTCGATTTATCAACCTATTTTCTCAACTTATGCACGGTGTGGCGAATTTTACTTTCATTCGTCACACCTGTGGCTAAATTGAAGAAATGTTGCCCCCCTGACTAATAGAGTCATTACGATTGCAACATTTTATACTTAAGCAGTTACTGGATTTTATAGTTCTAGAAATCTAGCTGTTAAATTCATTCCTGAAATAAGCAAAGAAGTCATTTCCTTGAGATTGCCTCAAGTGTTAAGGTGAGACGTTGAAATCTATTTTCTACAACTCTTTTATAGTGTAAAATCTAGAATTAATAAAATTTCAGTTAAAAATACGTGGAAAAGTTGTAAAACATTAAAATGAAAGGTTATTTTGCTATCGTGTAGCTGCTCAATAAGCTTAAAGTCTTATAAGAGAATTTGTTTCTGAATGAGTCTATCATTAGATATTCATTTTCCACTTAACGATAATGTTAATATTTCGTTGGAGCACTATTTTTCTCCAAATAGAATATTATTATAGGGTAGATAGTGAGGTTACTTCTACAAATATGAACGTACGGTTACTCAAAGTTCAGCTACATTCTTTTTGCTAAGTTATGATGATAAAGTTAAGGGTTGTTTACCCTTCTTTGTAATGGCAAAGCTCTTGTGACGTAGGAGACCAAACAACTTAACGTGGGATCCGAAAAATTCTTTATCCTGCGTTGTAGTATTTATAGTTGGACGTCTGTATAATACCACAGCGGTAAAGGGACTTCCTGACCACCCTGTAAATTTCATGGAATGAACGAACAAACAATTCCCCCCCCCCACACACACACCTACGCAAGGGGGAATTGAAAGGAATAATAAAAACAGAATGTAATGAAGGTTTTCATATGGTTTATTGTATGACTAAATTTGACTCCAGGAAAAAGTTTCCACACTTGTTGCAGGAATCCTTTCCGTACGCCCACTCTCATACAAGGATATTTTCATAAGACCCGCTTCAATACGACCTTTTAAGCTTCTAAATTAAATGGCAATGCTCAATGTAAATAACAAAATTACAAAATATGCAGACAGTAATACATAAATTTAAATTCATTAGTATTATTCTCTCTCTCTCTCTCTCTCTCTCTCTCTCTCTCTCTCTCTCTCTATATATATATATATATATATATATGCGCCTCGGTGGCGTAGTGGTTAGCGTTGCTGACTACGAATCCATCGGCCCCAGGATCGAGACCCGGTGACGGCAGGTGAAGCGCAGCAAAACCCAGCTGTTCATCCTTCCACACAATAAAGAAAGTGGTTGGTAGATAAATGGGTACCCTGGGTAGCCTAGTAGTTAAGACGCTGGGCTGCTGGTAGGGCGTGGTTCGGATTCCACGTTAAACTGTAGGTCTAAGGTGGAGTGACAAGCTTGACCTTCGTCAGAATGAACAGTTCGGGCGGAAGCAAAACCAGTTTTATATATATATATGAGGGGGCCCGCGTCTTAAGGTACCTAGGCGCCAAAATTAAAATTCGCCAGAAATCGCCTCCAAAGTTCAGCAATATTCACGCAATAGTATCTCTGTTATTAATTGAGCTAGAACGTTCATTTTTGGCTAAATTAGATTTCTAAGTATGCTAATGAAGATGTTGATGAGTTTTTGGAATAGATTTTCATATTTTATATTTAATATATATTTTTAAAAAATTTTTGATTTCCTTATTATGCCGAACTTTGGGTGAACTTTTGGCTGGCGATAGAGGTGAAAAAAGTAGTTCGCTTCGTAAGGTTTTCAACCATACTTCTAGTGTCGTAAGGTCATTATAACACAAACCACGTGATAGAGGATGCGTGAAAATAGTGATATCCATCAAAAACACGTTTTCGCCTGTGGTGGCGCTTAGGTATCTTAAGACGCGCGACCCCTCATATATATATATATAGAGAGAGAGAGAGAGAGAGAGAGAGAGAGAGAGAGAGAGAGAGAGATGTGGTTTGAAATATTTTCAGTTAGGCTTGTATTTTAATTAAAATAGCCGCACTGTATAACAATCTAATGAACTGAAGTGTTTTAAAATAGCCTTTGTCAGAAGCAATATAAAATATATTAAAATATTAAAATTACCACTAAACTTTAAAAAATGTTGGGAATATTACAGTACATTACAGACTTTTAATCATTGTCTGTAATATATAACTGCATGTTACATATTTTGAAACATATTTTAATTAACATACAATTCTTCTATTTTCAGGTATGTCACAATGTTTGTTTTAGTGCAAATGTCGAAGGAAGCCTTTCCTTC
This sequence comes from Bathynomus jamesi, assembly GCA_023014485.1. Lineage (NCBI taxonomy): Eukaryota > Metazoa > Arthropoda > Malacostraca > Isopoda > Cirolanidae > Bathynomus > Bathynomus jamesi. Next base: position 414,522 of record JAJOZX010002854.1, read on the forward strand.
AAATATGTAATGAGTGGCTTATTTCATACCTCACGTAAGTTACTTTGCTTTTAATATTATCATAACGTCCACAGATTATGGTAAATAATTTAATTTACTTTGGCTTCTTTCTGATGTTAAAAGAAATTATTACAAAAATCTCGAAAATTTTGCTTATGTAATCACGAGTTTATTTGCGTTTCGTACCGTCTCGGAAATAAGTTCGCCTAAAATATAAGATTCTGAGAAGAATAAAAAATTACTGATTGTCGGTAATCTATTTTTTTTATTATTTCATTCTCTTTGGTGACAGTGAAAAAAAAAAAGTTATGACTAAATATAATCAGTAATTTTTTAGGCTTTTTAGAAACTTTATATTTCTAGGCGAACTTATTTCCGACACTATATATTCTAAATTTGAACTAGTAAATTAAAATAGCTGCAGAAATGTTTAGAAATGTGTAGAAATGTGTCCCAAAAATGTTTGGGATCTACAGCAAAAGATACATTCAATACATTTAATACATTTCAATACATTCAATACATTACCGACGTAATTACGCACTTAAATAAGAGAGGAATTTACTGTACTCTTAAAAATTGAGAATCTCTCCCAGACACGAAATTGAGGGTAAACACTAGCAGCGGTAGGGTACGTCGTAGTAACCTCGCGACGCCGCTTCTCGTTAGGTCAGAGAGGTTAGGCGACATTGGGTGTCTTCAGTAGTTGGTTGGTTGATCATCCTCCGCGTTCAAATGATGCAGCGACCCGTGGATCGGATCTCGTATAAGTTGTGGATCCCCTCCATTTACGTAGGGGATTAAACAACTCCAAAACGCACATAAATATTCGACTAGAGTAGGATCAACTTCTAAGATAAACTGTAGTAAAATCGACACCACTATTGGACGAGTCGAGAATCGTAAAAATTCGTTTTACTGAAGAAACAGTAATTTAAAAACGGGAAATATATATATATATATATATACTCTCAGAGTAACTTAAAAAGGTCAAACAGATTAGACATTATGAAGGAATGATCGCTTAACTACTAACACAAAGGATTTCAGTCGAATCGAGTTGTAAATAAGGTATATAATGGCCAAAGAGCGATGATTTTACTACTATATGATATACTCGTATATGTATATTTCTATGAAAACTTTAAATATAACCTAAAAATCAGAAATATTTAAGAAATTAACTCTAATACGTTCGATATTAGGCAAAGTATAATACCACAGATATTTAAAAAACGCTTATTAGCTATCGATTTATACATTTCTTAGAACAGCTTAAGTGAATGAGGTTATAATACCCATTAGATTGGGCCTTTGCTAATGCATAGCAGCAACATGCTTGCACATTTTCTTTTGAGTTTTGCAGATACATTTGTTTTCATCATATATATATATATATATATATATATATATATATATATATATATATATATATATATATATATATATGCCCCCTCTATATATATATATATGTGAAAATTATTTCACGAAAGTAACACGTGAAAAATATTTATGATGAATAAAACCACGAAGGAAAGGAAACAGAGTGGTGCTCAAGCTCTTTCGTCTGATGACATCCTCAGGAACACAAGTAAATAAAGAGTTCAAGACTATATATAGGTTACAAAAAAAAAAAATATATATATATATATATATAAATAAAAATTGTGGGAGGAGCATACAAATTTGTAAGGAAAACTACCAATTTTAGCACCTTGCCCGAATTCAACATAAGATCAAGTGGATTGTTTACAATCAATTTTATAGATAATGCCTGAATGATATATAGGTCACAAAAAAAATAAAAAATAAAATTAATTGAAAAATAAAAATTGTAAGAGGAGCATACAAATTTATAAGGGAAAATTACCAAAGTTTTAGCACTCTGCCCTTTTGTCTAAATCCGTTCTGAACGAATTCAAAACAACGGGATCGAGTTGAAAAAGACTTTGCTCATGTTAAAGTTATTTGTAAGTTGGATAATAGCAGACTTAAGAATATTTCTATTAACAATGTTGCTAGAGTGAAACAAAACTGAAGCATTCTTCCAATCAATACAATGGGATAACTCTGACAAATGGACGAAAAGGGCACTGGACGACTGTCCCGTTCTAACGGAATATTGATTGCTGTTTTACACGCGTGTGCAAATCCTTTCCCGTCTGACCAATGTAAAAGGAATCACATTGTTTACAACTAATTTTATAGATAATGCCTGAATTATTGGTAGGGATATTTTTTACTATGATATTTTTCACAATATTGTTATATGAAAATACTACATTAATATCCAAAAGTTTAAGTACATTAGCAATGCTTAAAAAGCCAGGGAAAAATGGAAGTACTGAAATATTCTTTACAAAGTGCGAGTGTTATTATTCACACGATAGAAGGTTCGTTTTGCCTTGTTAAGACAAGATTCCATAAACGCAGGTGGGTAGCACAGATCACTTCCAATACCGTTGAATTTTTCCATTTCGGCATCGATGTATTCCGGACTGGCGATCCTAAGAGCGCGGAGAAACATTGAAGAAAATATGGCCTTCTTAGTAGGGGTGTCATGTCCAGAGTAAAAGTGTACGTAGGACAAATTGTTTTTTTTTCCGATAGATACTAAACTTAAAACCTGGGCTTTCCCTATGTACACGCACATCCAAAAACGGGATTGAGTTGTCTTGTTCCACTTCTAAAGTAAACTTAATGGAGGGGACTTGATCATTTAACTGAAGGAGGAAGTCATCCAGGTCACGATTCATGGGCCAGATACACAAAATATCGTCGACGTACCGCAACCATGGGATGCCAACCCCCAGGATTCTCAGAATGTAAGTAATTTCGAAAAACTCCATATAAATATTGGACAGGAGGGGCGACAAGGGGTTGCCCATGGCCATCCGAAAAACCTGTTGATAATACTCGCTATTGAAAGCGAATTTACAGTCTTTGATGCAAAGCTTAATAAGTTCCAAAACGATGTGTGCAGGTAGTGGCAGGTCTTACTTATGTAATTCTCGGGAGAGAAAGTCAAGCATATCGTCAATCGGCACTTTTGTAAGCAATGGACAAACGTCAAAACTGATCAATCTATCGTTGGTTTCAGTGCGTACATTATTCAATTTTTCAGTAAGATCCATGGAATTTTTTACATGTGAATCAGAGATAGTTCCGAGAATGGGGAACAAGACTTTGACAAGCCAGTTGGAGAGTTTATAGGTAATAGAGCCCACCGATAATAGGGCGCATAGGGCTACCAGGTGGGTTTTAATAAGACCGTAAAGGTAGGGAAGAGAAGGTGAAGTGGACATGAAAAGCGGAATTAAGTCCTTATGATCTTTGAGAATGCGTTTCAAGCCACTACTGAATGATTTGATGACGTCATCCTGCGGGTTCTTCCCAAGTTTTCTGTATGTGGCGGGGTCCTGGAGCAGCTCGTTCATCTTTCTAATGTAGTCCACTTTGTCTATAATAACTATGGTGTTAGCCTTGTAGCCTCTGCTTTAGTAATATGGAGCTCACCATCTTTTTTAATTGTGAGAGGCTATTGCGAAAACGTTTAGGAAACTTATCTTCGTAAGTACTATTCACAGCACTATAGACAAGGCCATTAACTATGTTACCAAAGACTGAGGAGATTGAGGGATTGAGTTGTCTTGTTTCCACTTCTAAAGTAAACTTAAGGAGGGGACTTGATCATTTAACTGAAGGAGGAAGTCATCCAGGTCACGATTCATGGGCCAGATACACAAAATATCGTCGACGTACCGCAACCATGGGATGCCAACCCCCAGGATTCTCAGAATGTAAGTAATTTCGAAAAACTCCATATAAATATTGGACAGGAGGGGCGACAAGGGGTTGCCCATGGCCATCCGAAAAACCTGTTGATAATACTCGCTATTGAAAGCGAATTTACAGTCTTTGATGCAAAGCTTAATAAGTTCCAAAACGATGTGTGCAGGTAGTGGCAGGTCTTACTTATGTATTCTCGGGAGAGAAAGTCAAGCATATCGTCAATCGGCACTTTTGTAAGCAATGGACAACGTCAAAACGATCAATCTATCGTTGGTTTCAGTGCGTACATTATTCAATTTTTCAGTAAGATCCATGGAATTTTTACATGTGAATCAGAGATAGTTCCGAGAATGGGGAACAAGACTTTGACAAGCCAGTTGGAGAGTTTATAGGTAATAGAGCCCACCGATAATAGGGCGCATAGGGCTACCAGGTTTGTGGGTTTTAATAAGACCGTAAAGGTAGGGAAGAGAAGGTGAAGTGGACATGAAAAGCGGAATTAAGTCCTTATGATCTTTGAGAATGCGTTTCAAGCCACTACTGAATGATTTGATGACGTCATCCTGCGGGTTCTTCCCAAGTTTTCTGTATGTGGCGGGGTCCTGGAGCAGCTCGTTCATCTTTCTAATGTAGTCCACTTTGTCTATAATAACTATGGTGTTAGCCTTGTCTGCTTTAGTAATATGGAGCTCACCATCTTTTTTTAATTGTGAGAGGCTATTGCGAAAACGTTTAGGAAAGTTATCTTCGTAAGTACTATTCACAGCACTATAGACAAGGCCATTAACTATGTTAACCAAAGACTGAGGAAGATTATACTGTTTTTCAAAACAAGCAAGACTATAACAAATTTGTAAAGCAGAAGGTTTTTCAACAATGAAAAAGGACATACCAAATCCGAGGGCACTTTTTGCATCGTCACTAATGTTTTTCGAAGAAAGGTTCGAAACACATTTTAAGCTTGCTTTTTTACTCCACTGACTATTTCGAATGAGACTTTTAATTTTGCAATCCAAAATGTTACGAAATGAAGAAGTTCTCCGACGCAACTCGTTGTAAATTTCATCAAACAAAGGTTGGATCCACGATTGGGGAATAACGGTCACAAAATTACGTTTGGCAATGCGTAAATCTTTGAAGGCGGACCACTCATTTTGTCTGGTGACTTCAATATGTTTCTTTAAAATTAATCTGCTGAAGTTGTTGAACGGATGGTCGTCAATTTGTCTGAGGCGAATCGGTAGGAAGGACTTGGGAAGGACCTGCTTTTTAGGCATTGCTAATGTACTTAAACTTTTGGATATTAATGGAGTATTTTCATATAACAATATTGTGAAAAATATCATAGTAAAAAATATCCTTACCAATAAATATAATTCAGGCATTATCTATAAAATTGGTTGTAAACAATGTGATTCCTTTTACATTGGTCAGACGGGAAAAGATTTGCATACGCGTGTAAAACAGCATCAATATTCCGTTAGAACGGGACAGTCGTCCAGTACCCTTTTTGTCCATTTGTCAGAGTTATCCCTTTGTATTGATTGGAAGAATGCTTCAGTTTTGTTTCACTCTAGCAACATTGTTCATAGAAATATTCTTGAGTCTGCTATTATCCAACTTACAAATAACTTTAACATGAGCAAAGGTCTTCTTCAACTCGATCCCGTTGTTTTGAATTCGTTCAGAACGGATTTAGATAAGAAGGGCAGAGTACTAAAACTTTGGTAATTTTCCCTTATAAATTTGTATGCTCCTCTTACAATTTTTATTTTTCAATTTATTTTTATTTTTTATTATTTTTTTGGTGACCTATATATCATTCAGGCATTATCTATAAAATTGGTTGTAAACAATCCGTTTGATCTTGTGTTGAATTCGGCCAAAGTGCTAAAATTGGTAGTTTTCCTTACAAATTTGTATGCTCCTCCCACAATTTTTATTTCTATATTTATTATTATTATTATTATTATATATATATATATATATATATATATATATATATTTGTTTTTTGTAACCTATATATAGTCTTGAACTCTTTATTTACTTCAGTGTTCCTGAGGATGTCATTAGACGAAAGCTCTTGAGCACCACTCTGTGTTCCTTTCCTTCGTGGTTTTATTCGTCATTATATATATATATATATACACCAGGTATCCCCAAAAATATGCCCCGATTTCTAATAAATGTTCTAATCTAATGAATGTAAACACAAAGTCGGGCGCAATAGATACGTAAAACACAGGAATTTATTAACCTTGCTCAAACAACATGTTCAGTGAGATCGTCTTCTTTTTCTAACACAGTATTCAACCTTACACAAATGTTTGATATAATATTTGGAAATAGTTCAGCTGGGATGTTCTTGATTACCTTATAGCCTTTGGTCTTTAGGTCTTCAAGTGTCTTGGGCTTGATAGAATAGATCCCGTCTTTTATGTAACCCCATAAAAAAAAGTCACGGGGTGTGAGATCAGGTGAGTATAGGTGCCATTCCACTAGCTGATGAAGGGAGATTAGTCTCCCCGAAAAATGCTTCCTCTAAAAGTTGCGAGTTCCACAAACAGTGTGTGGAGGTGCTTCATCCTGCTGAAGAATAAAGACTTAGCTCCCGTTAAAGATTATAGTCTAGTAAGGCCTTCTATGGCCTTATTAGGCTATAGTCTATTGGTCGCGATATCGCCTTATCCTAATTTCGTAGAAATTAGGAAAAGCTATTGTTTTAAGTATAAAAGAACAGTTTTAATAGACAATATTTATTAGATATAAGTAATGAAAGATTAGAAATATATATATATATATATATATATATATATATATATATATATATATATATATATATATATATATATATATCAATCATAAAAAACTCAGGGGACCATTCTGAGTTCATTCCCATATATATATATATATATATATATATATATATATATATAAATGAAAAGAAGGATCAACACAACGGCAAACATTTTCATTTATTTGTGCATCAGACGTTTCGACAAATCTTTTGTCATCATCAGTGAGTTAAGTCTTAAAACCTTAAAACAAAATTGAAAAGTGAAAGTTACATCAATACAATATTAAAACCATTAAAATTAAAACCTTAAAGCAAAATGAAAATTGCATCAATACAAAATTAAAATCATTTAAATTTCATCACTATAAAAACTAAAATTAAATTAAATTTCATCACTGATGATTTAAATGATTTTAATTTTGTATTGATGCAATTTTCATTTTGCTTTAAGGTTTTAATTTTAATGGTTTTAATATTGTATTGATGTAACTTTCACTTTTCAATTTTGTTTTAAGGTTTTAAGACTTAACTCACTGATGATGACAAAAGATTTGTCGAAACGTCTGATGCACAAATAAATGAAAATGTTTGCCGTTGTGTTGATCCTTCTTTTCATCTGTAAGCTCCGGTTCCCTAAGGAGAAGTCAATAGCTTTGATATATATATATATATATATATATATGTTCGGAAAAAAATTCCAATCTATTAACTTTCTGAAGCGGAAACCTCAATAATAAAATATACTGTACATTCATTATTATAAAATAACGGACAAATAAAAATATGAATATTTTTTTTGGGGGGGGGGGGGGGGATACCAGATATATATATATATATATATATATATATATATATATATATAGAGAGAGAGAGAGAGAGAGAGAGAGTTGACAGAATCTTTGTTTAATAAATATTTAATGACTTTTCTAATCAAATCAAAAAGATTTGGGAAAAAACAAAGGTGTCTACTTTTATCAACCCTCTGTATATTCTTTATATATGAAGGAGATGATAATATCTGATGCTCGATGATGTTTGATTCTAAGCAGCCTAAACGGCTGGGGTAATTTCCACCAAATTTAGTATACACATTAAAGGAAAAAACCAGATAAAGTTTTATGAATAAACCCGCCACTCCTAGTAACTACCCCGCCTCCACCGGCCTTAGGATGTGTTTCGAGGCAGTTTTTCTGCGCAAAGCTAGCTGGGCGTTCTAGATACATGAAGATACAAAGATAGAAATAATTTAAAAAGAAACAAATATCCATTTTTGACGTTCTAAGATATACAGTCCAAATTTATATCCTTTGCGGTGAACATCGCAATAAATTGATATTTGCTCCCGTTATTTTTGTACCTTCCAGAGGAACAGAGCAGCAATTGCATCTCTTTGTGGACGTTTCTCATAATTCTAATTGTTCTGGCTCATAAATGTCATCCCTATACTGTGTGAAACTCATAACGTAGATGACATTACCTTCACGCTTGGGATTAGTAATTGGCTTACAGTCCTACACTCCCCTTATGGAGTGATATTCCTAATCACCTAAAAATATTTGTCAGTGGCCATTTGTTAATTAGGAAATTAGCTATTTTTAAATATATATATATATATATATAGAGTAATACTAATAATATATATATATTATATATATATATATATATATATATATATATATATATATATATATATATATTAGTGATGTAGCGGATGTCATTTTTTTCACATCCGCGGATGCGGATGCGGATGAGGATGTTTGATTTCAACATCCGCGGATGCGGATGCGGATGTCTACATTTTCGTTATTTTTCAGGATATATTCGAGATTTGTTGTGTTTAACGTATATAATAAGTTATTATATAGAGAGAGCTGTAGCTATAATGTAGTATAATTGATTAATTATACAATAATTGCTGTACTTTTCCTTGAACATATAAAATAATAGCAAGCATCTAACTAATATAGAAATCAATTAGTGAATTCGTCTGCAAATAAATTCGTTATATTTTGTTGAGTTTCAGCCACAATTAGAAACCATAATTGTGTTACCCGACCTCTTTCCCCAACCTCCACCCTTATAGAAAGAGATCTTTAATTAGCTTGATAACTATTTATATTAAGTTTAAAGTTTATTAGGCATATTTATAAATGAGTAATTAAAATAAAGTAAACTAAGATGTTCATCGTTTAATATTCAAACTTAATTATAAGAAGGTTATGCTTAAGGAACATTAATTTTTTTGCCTTTTCTGCTGCCAGTCTGTTTCTCTTTTCATCATATATTAATCCAGCACTGCTAAATAATCTCTCGCTTGGTACGCTTGTTGGAGGACGTGCTAAATGTTTCCTTGCAAGTTTACTCAAGTATGGATAGATATTCTGCGTATTTTTCCACCAACTAATAGGATTGTCACATGCAGCCAGGCGTTTTTCTTGGTGATAGCTCTCGATCATTTTTACTACATCTTTTGACATCGCGTAGATCTCGTCATCGCTGCTTGACTCAAGAAACTGAGAGAGAGATTCTGTGATAGATTTGCTTGTTGAAGGTGTTGGTTCTGTCACAAACTTTTATTCTTTTGGTGGGTGGCGAAGCGACAGATTCAAGAGATTGAAGCTCTTCAACTGCTTTGCCAAGTGATGATTTAACTCGTTCTAATGTACTAGGTGAAAATAACTTAGCTTTGTAACGTAGCTCTAAGTAGGTTGCAAGAGAGTAACTTCATACAAGAACAGCCTCTCGTCTTGTCGCTTGCATCACTTTTGCGCACAATGAACTAGTTCTATTATTATAGTAGAATTTGATAATTTCCGCTTATTAATGACGTTTTATCTCAACGGTCCACATCCGCACGACATCCGCAGTCCAAAGTGCGGATGCAGATGCGGATGCAGATGCGAGAAAATGTGCGGATGTTCCGCGGATGCGGATGCGGATGCGGATGTGACCTACATCACTAATATATATATATATATATATAATATATATATATACATATATGTGTGTGTGTGTGTGTGAATAGGCATAAGTGAAGTCGAATGTGTGATAATTCTCAGATCTGGTGAGGTAATTTTTTTTGGTGAGATCAAAATTTTGGTACCTCGGAACAATAAAAAAATTTATATAAAAATTATAGAAAAATATTTTTATTGTCAGAAAAAGAATATGTTGGTCCTGATTAAATTCGGTTACGTTAGGTTAGGTTAGGTTAGGTTAAACTAGTTTAGCGAGTACCTCCCTATTTAATGTCTTAACAGAAAACACTCTTCGAGCCCTCAGTTGCATCCGAAACTCTTATCACACCTTTCTAGTCGGTGGCACTAAAGTTAGGTTAGGTTAAATTACATTTGGCTAATTTATGTTTTAGATATGCGGAGATGCGCACATATGTACTGTGTGTGTGTGGTGTGTGTGTGTGTGTGTGTGTGTGTGTGTGTGTGTGTATAAAAATAAAACTGTACAACATTTTCTACTAATATTTCTAATACATATGAATTAAAATTAAAAATATAATTCTTGCTATCGCAATGACTGTAGAATTTAGAATTGTTTCTGTGATACCTACTGTAGAATTGTTGTTGAAGTTAAAAATGAAGAGGGAGAGATGGTGAAGGAAATTAGATGATAAAAGCGAGTGTATGAACTTCATTTTTGCATCAGTGGAGCAATATGTAGTTTAAAATGTTGCTCTTATGATTCACAGTAATTATCTTTAATCTTGGAATTTAGAACTTTACGTAAAGTTATATTTTAAATTTCATTAATGTTCTCTGAAGATGAGAAAGTAAATCCAAAAACTGTTCTGTAATTCGTTCCAACATTAAAAACGAAATTTAAACCGAAGTTGAACCATCAAAAATTGCTATTTTCTGTAGGTAATACGGGTAATACTTTGCCAGCTTTAAAGATTACAATTTGAAGGCTTCATTCACATTTGGAATTCAAATTTCAAGCAAATTTCGTTGCCTGACGGAATACATTAATGTTCAAAAAGAGATGCCACAATCAAGAAGCCTTATTATATTCAAGTGAAAAATTGAAACAAGAATGTTTAGGGAGAAAAGACTACGTTTATATTTGCCAAGAAGTAGGGAGTCATGAATGAAAAATAAGCAAATATTTGTTTCTTAGATTGTTGGGGAATATTAATTTTTACGAAGCACTACAGTTCTTAACAACAAAACTGAAGAAGTACAGTGGCGCTCATAAATATTCGTACAGAGAAATATTTTAGTTATATTCATAACTATCTTTTGTACCATGCATTGGAAAGTCTTGAAAAGTTTATCGTTCGTTTGGAAAATTTTAACTAATAAAAATATTAATTCAACGCCAACATATAATGTAAAACATCACAGAATTTGAGGAAAATAAAAAATATAATTGAAATATTTCTCTATAAGAATGCTTAGGAACGCCATTGTATGTCCACTGTCACTATTGACAGAAAAAGAAATTTTACAATTTCCAGTACACGAAAATAAAAGAATACAGCTGTTTTGTATCAAAGTAAAAATTAATTGCGATTAAAAATGAAAACACAAATACACACACACACACACACACACACACACACACACACACACACACATATATATATATATATATATATATATATATATATAAAATAACAGAAAAAATGTCTTTGGTAAATGATAAAGGGGGGTCTGAATTCTCTTGAGAGTTCGAAAAGTTTTATGCTGTTAGCAATATTTGTGCACGAGTGAAAGGTAATTTAATTACATGGTTTGTTACTGGTAAAGGAGGAGAACAGTCAAAAGATCTGAGTGATGGTGACAGTATGTTTGGCGCTATGTTGTTTGACACTGTACGGGTTGTTATATATATATATATATATATATATATATATATATATATATATATATATATGATACACACAGACCGTGCATGGAACAAGGAACTTTTCTGGGAAAATTAAATCCACTATAGTCCGAATAAGTAATGGTAAATGACAATCACAATAGTTTTCTTTTCATGATGTTAGCACGACGTCGGTAACGGGTCATTCGCAAAGAGGCCCCAAAAATATAGCTTCCTTCACCAGCTGGGACCATTCTGAATTCTATCCCATATATATATATATATATATATATATATATATATATATATATATATATATATATGAAATTGGATCCCTCCTAAGGATATGTAGTTTTACATTCGGGATAAAAACGAAGATATAGACCAAAAAATCATTATATTTCGCTGTAGCCGACGTTTCGGGGAGCTCTACGCAACTTCAAGGCCTAATTAATAAAAAGCTAAAATTAACAAATGACAAAAGATATAAATGACGAGAGTTGAAACCTAAGCTAGTGTACAAAATAAAAATTGTCAAAAAAAACAAAGAAAATACAAAGTAGAAACAGGCAAGGCCAAAATCAAATAAAAAATAAAATATATAAATGACAAAAATGGGTAGGGTGCTATTGAATCGATGGAGAATTTCGACTTCAATATCGTTGTGAAAACCATGATCACATGCTTTGGCACGTATAGAGGACGGATCGGGTCTGCATCCGCCCACGCAGACGACACTCCTACCATGTGGGAAAAGGTATTTTAGACGGATGAGACAATTGCATTTCGACAATTCGGTTCTGTCGATTTTATGTGTCTTCGACAACAGAGGCATTCGTCGCGAGACCTGCGGATAAAATCCCAGTCGGTTCATGGTTTTTCTTATTGTGAACGATGAACGATGATGGCGCTTGTCAAAGATGTTTGGAGGTCTTTAGATGTCACTCTTGCATTACTGCTACTAACATCACGAACGATTTTCTTTATAACTCTGAGTGAGATCTTCAGTGGACCACCACACCTGATCAAGGATGTCGTCGTCTTTGTGTCCTTCCATTTGCGAGTAATTTGACGAACCATTTGACACACGTACTCCATATTTCGCCAAAATCTTCTTTACCCCTCCCAAGATGTATGAGCATTCACAATGGCTGTCCGCAGGTCATTCGAGAGTTCTTTCAATCTAGGCATGATACTTAATGCTCTTTACGTTATCTGCCCAAAAATGATGTTTGAAATGCAAAGAAAGCAAATTACAAAGGTGTTCAATCACATTAAAATATCACTACGTTCATACTAGGAATGCTTGCTTATACAGGATGAAATATGCGAGAAAACCATCTTCGTTCAACAAATTTATGACGATACATAAATGGTTCAGTTACTTGAGGATATTCTCCAGCCACAGCCATACAAATCGATTGCAATCCATATGTTATATATATACAATATATATATATATATATATATTCCACCAATTATTCCTGCTATTCCTTCACGAATTACTTTGTTTGGTAGAGAAGGGAGAACAGCAATATTTAGATGTGGAATGCTAATTTGATTACTGAAGGTGAGTGTCAGCTATAACTCTTACTGTACGCGAAAGAGGGAGTGTTCATGAATGAATCGGAGGAAGAGCTGAGGAAGTCAATTACAGGTTCTGTTGATGGATGTAATAAAAGTGTGAAAGTGATAGGAAAGAAAAGTAAAGCTTTGCGGGAAAAGGAGAGACTATCCACGTACGTATGAGTGTGATCAGTGAAAAATAAATGATTTTTTTTTAATGTGAAATAACACCATATTTACGTATCACAAGTAATAAAGTCTAGGGAATTAGAGCCGAACATTTAACTTACTTTTGATACAAGCGCTCTGTTACGGAACTCGAAAAACATATGACAAACGCATGATGTGTATATATATATATATATATAAAATGTGTGTGGGTAACATTTTTTTGGAGAGTTTAGAAGTATAAGGCATGTATCAAAAGTAAGTTAAGTGTTCGGCTGTAGTCCCTACAATTTATACTGTATATATATATATATATATATATATATATATATATATATATATATATATATATATATATATATGTATGTATATGTATATTATATATACACGAGTATATACCAAAGAAATCTGTAACAGTAAAGAAAATTTTAAGTGCGTCAGATGTATGTGATAAGTGTTACTAAAAATATAAATACATTCTTCAAATTCTAATGAAATGCCCTTTGTTATATACAGGGTGTTTAACAACGGGTCTGCCATATTTAGGGGGGTGATTTGGGGGGGGTGATATCGAGTAAAAAAGTTAATACAACATAGGTGCTATTTCCAAACGTTGCGGAGCTACGGACGTTTTAAGATGTGCAAACAACAAATCCCTCCGATCATCAGTAATGCAAACAAATACATACCCAAGGGCAACATTAGGAAATACAACCCAAATTACACTAGAGAAATAGCCCACCTCAGAAGGCAACGTAACAACCTCAAATATAGCACACAAACACCACACACAGAAGCCATAAAACAGCAGATACAACAGCTCAACACAGAAATAACAACAAACTTAAAGAAAAACAAACAGAAACCTTTAGGGAATTCATAACAACACTAAACCACCACAGATACATCCAAGCTATACAAGACTGTAAACAGCATTACACACTTTAACAGCGGCATTCACACCTCACACGCGGCTATCTGTCGTAGCCAAAATAATATCCCAATATATACACAAGAAGCTAACATTCTAGTTAATCACTACGCAAAGATAAGTCACTTAAACAGAGACAACAACCAGAAACGCGCAGACAGACAAACAGCCAGACACAAGAAAACCTACAGACTCGACACGACCATTACACCATTCAATACAGACCAGACCACCAAGATCATCAAAAACATTAAGAATTCGAAGGCTACTGGACCAGACAACATATCTAACATACACCTTAAACACTTGGGCCCACAGGGAATATTAGCTCTCACAAACATCAGCACATATTCATACCAACACTGTATTATTCCTGACATATGGAAACAAGGTAAAATTATTACACTACTCAAACCAAACAAAAATCCAACAGAACCAGCTTCCTATAGACCCATTACTTTACTATGCACACCTTCCAAAGTAACAGAAAGACTAATCTTACAAATCACCAACCCACACATACCACTATCGCCTACTCAGCATGGATTCAGACCTCACCACTCAACTACGACATTACTCACTACCCTCGCGCAGCACATCATGGATAGCATCAACTCCAGACGACCAGCTCAACGTACACTACTAACAACAATAGACATTAGTAAAGCATTTGATTCTATCCCACGCTTCCCTCGCATAAACAAAATACTCAACACAAACATGCACAATAACACCAAAAGATGGCTGAGCAACTATCTTTCAGGAAGATACTCACATCTTACATTTAATAGCAAGTCATCCAAACACAAGTTTTTTCCGAAAGGGGTCCCTCTAGGCTCTGTTCTCTCACCAACACTGTTCAACTTATACATACATGGCATTCCAACACCCATAGATGACAAGCTTACCTTATCATCATATGCAGATGACATCACTCTAACATCCACCCACAACAACATCGACACCGCTACAAATAACCTACAAGCATACATAAACAGTATACAAGACTGACTCACACACAATAGACTCAAAGTAGAGCCCACAAAATCAACCATCACCTTCTTATCAAGCAACACAAAAGAACACCAGATAACTCCACAAATTACACTAAACAACACGAACATTCCACACACTCACATGACCAAAATACTTGGGGTCAAATACAACACATCATTATCTTTTGCAAACCACATTCAGGACATTAAAAACAAATGTACGTCAAGACTTAACACGCTTAGGGTACTAACAGGCACAAACTTTGAACACCAGCAGGAAACAACATCACTCATATACAAACAATATATTCGCTCAGTTATGGACTATGCTAGCCCATGCTGGGCACCCATTATCTGAAACACACACATAAACACCTTACAGACAATACAAAACAACGCACTTCGCATCATTACAGGATGTACTCAAACAGCACCAATAGAACACCTGCACCAGAACCAAAAATACTGAAAGTTAGGGAATATTTAGACATGAGGGGAACACAATTCATGGCAGCAGCGACAACTAACCCACAACACCCTTGCCACTACATGTACAGTTATGCACCAACACCTCGCACCATTAAGGTAACACCAGAGAGACATTATAACCAAATACTCCATTCCATACCACGCCCCACAGACATCACAGTATAGAAAACACATACACATACACACACACCTAACCCACAAGGCACTGACACGACTCGGTCCGAATGCGGTCCTAGGTGCGAAGCCGCCACCCATTAACAGGTCAGAGATCAGCCTGAGCAGATCGGATCGAGTTAACTTAGCACGATTCTGATGTGGACATCACCCCAACTTACGGACATATAAACACAGACTAGACAACTCCACAGACGACACCTGCCACCTGTGCCAGGACACACCACAAACAATTGAACACATTATGACAGACTGTACCGCTCTAGCACAACAACGAACACAACACAACATCACTAGTGCGCTGAACCTCTGGTCCACTCCGGAGAGAGCGATCGGTTACCTGCGTGCCGCCGGCTTGCTCGATCAGGGTGGGCTGATCGGCTGATCGGCTAACCAACAACAACAACAACAACAAACCCCTCCTTGTCTGTAATTCAATAGATGGCAGCACTGGTGGCAGTTTCAGTTAACGAAGTTACCACAAGTAATCCTCAGTTTTTTTCTTTAAGTTGGTTCTGATCTGTGGTACGAGACACTGTGTTGCGCTTAAGTGAACAATCAAAATGAATCATCAGTTCACACCCCTGAATACGCTGATATCCATTTCATTTATGGATTCTGTGATGGTAACAGCAGAGCGGCAGTTGAGGAATATCGAAGACGTTTTCAGAACGCCGAATACCGAACAAGCAAGTGTTTAGTGACACACACACCAGAGATTAAGGGAAACAGGAACAATTGTTGCACGTAACCAAGAACATATTATAGTTTGACGGCCCGTTGCTGTGGAGGAGGAGCATACTGTACCTAGTACAACGTAGCCCAACTACCAGTGTTCGAAGGATTTGTAGACGAATTGGTGAATTCGCATCCCGTGTATGGCGAACCACACATGATGGGGGTTTGCATCCATATTATTTGCAACGTGTGCAAGCTCTTCCACCGGATGATTACGATAAACGTGTTCAATTTTGCCAGTGGATGTTTATGCATCGCCAAATTCTTAATCGCATACTGTTTAGTGATAAAACACAATTCATTCGGGATGGAATTAACAATAGACGAAATTCCCACTTGTGGTCTGCCGATAATCCCCACGCTATCGTTGAACGAAACTTTCAACATCGATTCTAGGTGAATGTTTGGTGCGGTGTAATTGGAGATCAGCTGATTGGGCCGTTCGTTTGGGAACAACGATTAACTGTTGATATTTATCTGAACTTCCTGACGAACGAATTGCCGCTTTTGATGGAGGACGTACCCTTGGAGACAAGGCGCAGGATGTTCTTTCAGCACGATGGGGCGCCATCACATTTTGGTCGTCATGTTGCGGATTACTCGAATCAGCGGTACTGGAATCGTTTATTGGTCGAAATGATTCAATGGGCAGCGGACTCTTGTTTGGAACGAGCAAGGCTGTGTATTGAAAATCGAGGCGGACATTTTGAACATTTATAAAGTGTATCTCATAAAATGTAGCAATAAATACATCAGATTAATACTCTCATATATTTTTTTCCGTGCACCTTAAAACGTCCGTAGCTCGCAACGGTTGGAAATAGCACCGATGTTCTATTAACTTTTTTACTCGATATCACCCCCCAAATCACCCACCAAAGTATGGCAGACCGGTTGTGAAACACCCTATATATATATATATATATATTATATATATATATATATATAGAGAGAGAGAGAGAGAGAGAGAGAGAGAGAGAGAGAGAGAGAGAGAGAGAGAGACTTAGAACAAAGCAGTAAAATAGTGGTTTCGGATAGATTATTGCTGGTTGTCATATATTTAAACCATTCACCAACTATTATTCACATACACAAGCTGTTTCTTAAGCCGCAAAAATCAAAATTCACTTTTCACGTAACATTTTAAAGATTTCAATACATTATTTTGCGCTCTTAACATTTAAAATAAAAAGCTTTTACGTCAAGGTTTATAACATTATTATGCAAAATTTATGAAAAGATTTCCGTCTTACGAATTCTGAATTTCACGAAATTAGATCTTCTGATCTAAAGGTTATCTTAAGGCTATTTTAATGAATTTTAATGAACCTTGCATACAGTGTGAAATTTAACGTATGGACTTGCATGTGAAATAATTAATGCAAATAAAGTAAGTTCTCGTGACTTCAGGATTAATACCGAAGCTAATTAACATTTTCGTACATATTTCGTATAATATATTCATTTAATACGAGCGAGTAAATTAATTGCGAGTGAGAATGAAAGTTATATGCAGAAAAATGTAATCTGAGCAGTTTCCATAAGGTATCATAAGTCATTATCAAATGATGAACACATCGCAATGTATTCACCTTTGAATAGAGCATAAATTTCAACGTCACACTGGAATTACGATTGCGCTATCGCCCAAATATGTTGCAACCTTGAATCCAAGTTTTAATAGCCTTACTTCACAACCGCTGCATATACACCATATATATATATATATATATATTAGAAAATTGGCATTCTCTCTGTTTCAGTGGGTACATGCATGGAGCAGCAAATACAATCGTTTCAGCAAATATAACTTAATAACGGCTTGTTCTCCTAAATTTATCTGCTCCTCTTTCATCAGAAATGGAACCTTCGACAGGCCTAATTTAATAAGAGGAAGCTTCCATGAATGTACTTTGTATTTATTTGCTCACTGGAAATGTAACCGAAGAGTTGACTATTGATGTTTCTGCATGATTGTTCACGTAGCTACATAAACAGTGAGTGAAATTATTTAAAATAATTCATAAAACCGAGTATTTTACCACATTTTGAGTAAAATTACTTAAGTTAATTGACTGTACCAGGTAATTTACTACATTTTCAATGAAATTATTCAAAACAGTTAGTTGTACTAGGTACTTTTAACACATCTCTTAAAGTATTCATTATTTTTAAAAAAATTTATTTACCAAACTTTGTTATTCAGATATATCAAAGTTAAAATTACATTATTATTTCAATGTAATTAACTGAAGATTTTTTATTATTATTATTATTATTATTATTATTATTATTATTATTATTATTATTCCGTAATATATATTAATATATTATTCCTTAACTTTAATTCACTAAAGATTTATTACACATGCAATATATTCTGAGTTCTTTATTATTATTATTACATTCACATTAAGTAGAAGTCCTCTAAGGTAATGGTATTTAGTATAGTTTTGCTACCATACATCATATTTTATTCTATGAACCAACCTACACTGGTATCTTAGTGATACAACGTTATGCTATTAATCTAAGAGTCCTGGGCTCGAATATCGCGTCTGAATTCAGCTTATCCGCATAGAAGGGATAATGGTTTAGGGCCCCATGTAAAGTTGTACGTCCCCTTCGTCACATGACGAAGGGGACCGCAGAAAAGGATGGAAACTATGTGGAAAAATAAAAACTTGTAAAAAAGGTATATATATATATATATATATACTAGGGGCACTCAATTTATTCTGCCCCACCCTTGTTTCTTAGCTAAATAATAGGCCATGGGGCTGAAATGTCCTTTGGGCAGTAAGTTTGAACTTTCTGCGATTCACATAACCGGATTTTTCCAGTTTGAACCTCCCCTTCTTGTATAAAATCGCTTTTAAACGCCCTTGTATAAAACCGATGGTTAACGCAGTTTCGAAAATGGCTTCTGACAGTGATGTGCTTCGTAAACAGACAGCTGTTATAGAGTTCTTAACTGCAGAGAAGGAAACAGTTGGAAATATTCACAAACGTTTACAAAACGTTTAAGGAGATGCTGTTGTTGATCGAAGCACAGTTGGACGCTGGTCTAAACGTGTGAGATCATCGGAGAGAGAGGGAGATCCAGCCTCGATGATGAGCCACACAGCGGTCGCCCGGCATCGGCTGTCACATCTCACGCTGTGCAACGTGCTAACAGCATCATTCGATCAAATCGGCGCGTCACATACAAGGAGCTATCACTGGAGCTAGGAATTAGTGAAGGAAGTGTGAATACGATAATTCAACAACTGGGATACTCAAAAGTATGTTCATGGTTTGTTCCTCGCGAACTGACTGAAAATCACAAAGCCCAAAGAAAAGAAATTGCTTCTGAGTCGTTGGTTCTATATGAGACAGAAGAGGATGACTTCCTTTCATGAATTGTGACTGGGGATGAGACTTGGGTACACCACTTTGAACCTGAAACAAAACGCCAATCCAAGGAGTGGCATCACGCAGACTCCCCACGCAAGAAAAACTTCAAAATGGCTCCGTCTGCAGGAAAGGTTAAGGCCACCATCTTCTGGGACATGAAAGGGGCGATTCTGATGAACATTATGAAGAAAGGACAAACAATCAACTCAGAGGCATATATTGCTACCCTACAGAGACTCCAGAGACGTATAAAGCGAGTTCACCGGAGAGAAAACTGGAAGACGTCCTTCTTTTGCACGATAACGCAAGACCACACAACAGTTTGCAAACAAGAGAGGCCATCACAAAAATGCGCTTGGCTGTGTTACCCCACCCTCCATACAGCCCGGATCTGGCACCTTCAGACTTGCATTTGTTTGGGCCAATGAAGAATGCTATTCGTGGAAGAAAGTTTCAGAGTGACGATGAGGTTGTTGAGGATGTTAAGAGGTGGCTCCAGCGGAACCCAGCGGACTTTTATCAGCAAGGAATAAAGGCCCTTGTTTCGAGGTGGAGGAAAGCCGCAGAAAAGGATGGAGACTATGTGGTAAAATAAAAACTTGTAAAAAAGGTATGTAACTACTTGTGTACAAAATTTCTGGAACTTACAAGGAAACTTGAAAAGAAAAAAAAAGGTGGGGAAAAATATATTGAGTGGCCCTCGTATATATTAGATTACTCCTATTTCTTACTTGGAAAGGTGAAGAACACAAACATACTGTACACTGTACAGTATATTATTTTCATAAGGTGAAATTACCACAACTTCAGAATCGTGAACGATTGCCGGAAGGAAATAAAATTTCACTATTAAAAAAGTGTATTTCATGAAAGGGAATACATATTTGCCGGGAAAGGAGACCTTATGAATGAATCAGAGTGATCAGTGGAAAATAAATGAGTTTTGGTTGGCAAAATATTACGCAATATTTACAGCAAAAAAGTAATAAAGTCTAGGGAATTTGCGCTGAACATTTAAATTACTTTTGCTACTAACTCTACTGTATATTTCTAAACTCTCGGGGGAAAAAATAAAAAATTATATATATATATATATATATATATATGAAGTTCATGCGCAACTTGCTTCTCAGGCTATTTATGTATATCATTTTTCAAAGCCTCGTTTTCATAACGAAACCATTGAAATCGAAGTAAGTATCCTGACCACAACGAACACAAGAAAATTTGATTAATATATCTTATATACTAAACCTTTACCCTTCCTACTTAATAGGTCACAATATGCAGGAGTCCATGCACAGTCTAACATTCTATATCAAAGAGTCAAAAACCAAGCAAAGGTCCATCAGTGATTAAAAGTCAATAAAGTTTCAGTATTCTCTGGCTATCCGTTATTCGAAATAGGATAATATGTTTGGTGGAAATGTTGCCCCTGACACCAATAATGAAACAAGGTTGTCATGAAAGAATAATGGCTTAGGGAGTGGAATTTCATAGAGAATATAATGCTGGAACATGTAAACAAAGATTGCAAACAATTTTCGCAAACCAGAATTGTTGAGGAATGATAATAATAACATTCTCTCTCTCTCTCTCTCTCTCCTCTCCTCTCCTCTCTCTTCTCTCTCTCTCTCTCTCTCTCTCTCTCTCTCTCTCTCTCTCTCTCTCTCGCTCTCTCTCTTCTCTCTCTCTCTCTCCGAATAAATACATATGTTATGGGATTTATATTCTGTCAATAAAGCTTATCACTATCATTATCATAATCATTATCATATGTCTACTGTATGTATGTATCTATCTATCTATCTATCTATGTATGTATCTATGTATGTATGTATGTATGTATCTATCTATCTATCTATCTATGTATGTATCTATCTATCTATCTATCTATGTATGTATGTATCTATCTATCTATCTACCTATCTATCTATCTATCTATGTATGTATGTATGTATCTATCTATCTATCTATATATCTACCTTAGTATACACTTCCCTATCTTTCTATCTATCTATCTATCTATCTATCTATGTATGTATGTATCTATCTATCTATCTATCTATATAGCTACCTTAGTATACACCTCCCTATCTTTCTATCTATCTATCTATCTATCTATTTATATATACACAATAATCATATTACAACAAAAAAAAAAGAAGTCTTGAAGGTAAGAACTGAAAGATAATACAGATGAAATAAACTGCCTTTGACATTTAACTTATCTATATTTCTAATTAGATAAAGTTTGATTAGTTTTCTCTTATCGTCATTGTCCCATCTAAATGAATAGGAGAATTATTAACGTCAATTATTTATATTAAAGACGATGTTTATGTAACACGGAATTACTATTGACAATACTGAAACTGTATTTATGTTGATATAAACGACGTTCAAAATCAATATTTCACCAATATAATACTTGTTGCAATCCTTACAAGGGACTTTATAAATCGCTGAGTTCGAACAATGGGTGTGTGATTGATTGTTACGCAAAATATTTCGAATGGTACAAAATACTTCGTAAACCACGTTAATACTTCGAGTAAGGCAATTACGGGAGGACTCAAAATTAAAAGGAAGCACTAAGATATCCTTAACCTCTTAACGACCAAGGTTTTGTAGGGTTAAGTTATGAATGCGTGTATTGGAAACGGTACAAATTTGACCCAGTGGTCCAAAAGAGTTAAAATTTTTGTCTGGGCGATCATTAGCATAAAACTACTTCTTTCCAAGTTTTAATGCTTTCTCAATAAGCGAAAGATCCCCTTAAACACTAGAACTCAATATATATATACATATATATATATATATATATGCGCGCGCGCGCGTCTGTGTGTGTGTGTGTGTGTTGTGTGATGTGCAATTCTGTTTATATCTTTATATATATATATATATATCAGTGGCGACTCCAGCGCTTCAAGACTACTCGGGCTCTTTTTAAATTTTCAAGTCCACATATGAGCCGACATTTGAATGCATGACAATAACTTAAGATTATCGATAAAATAAGTAAATACATACATCGGTAAAAAATTATTGAATTTTATTTACTTGACAAAAAGTCCAAGCTTCTCGGTTTTAAAGCAAATTCCTTTAATACTCGGTCATGTAATTCCTTTTTGCCCATGGGTGGGCTATACTTCTCAGAACACTTATAATATTAAAAATAAATCAGATTATTTAAGAAAAGTGAACAGTCTCACATTCCGGCAAAAATCAAACTGCACCGCCGTCCAAGGCAGTTGAAGGCACGCTTATCGAAACGTAAAAGTTACCATGTATCGCCAGAATTAAAAATTGTGCTCCACAAAGGCGAAGGATATAAGCCCGAGTTGAAATGTTTTTTTTCTTTATAAAAAAAATTAATAGGAGGAAAACGTATTTTATTTAATGAGAATTAGAAGAAGGACTATTATGTAACCGTATGCAAGCAAATAATTATTCATTAAAAGAACTTTAAATATACGATATTACTTATACTTCTCGGGCTTAATGTCTTGCGCTCGAGTAAAGGATCTTGAAAGATTACACGAAAACGTAATGTGTCAATATAGTTCTTTTATAGGTAGTAGGGTATCTAAATGCGCTCAAAATTTGCTTGCGTGACGAAGGCTAGACAGAAAATAGTAACATACTACCAGCCAAAAACCATTTTTGCAATTTGTATTTAAAACTTTTTTTAAAACTTAAATCTATAAATACACAATTTTATCTCTCATGCTTCTCCTTGCCCCTTGCCTCTCGGCTCACCCGAGAAGCCCGGTGCAGGAGTCGCCAGTGATATATATATATATGTTAACCCCCCCCTTTATGGCCCTTTGGTCGGTTCGGATTCGACGGGGGTTCTAGTTAGGAAGGCAAGCAACGATGTTTCTTCTTTATACTTTTCTATAATTCTTTTCGGTCGCCTTAAATGGTGGGTCGCCACTCTGTTAAACCCTTGGCTACAGACTCGCCAGACTGTTATGCCAATATCTTCTATGGTGCTTGGGTTTCTCTTTCTCTCGCTTATTAATTCTTCTCTTTTTATAATTCTCTGATCCTTTCTCTTATACTAAAATTATCGACTTTTCTTTTATAACTTGTCGACTTGACTGAGTTCCTGAAGAAGCACGGCTCGAAGGAAAAATAAAAGTTTCTCTCACTTTGGTTTACTTCTTAAAAATTACAGTTAGTACTCTGAATTTACAGGGGTAGAGGTTCGACCTCTTTCGACCATGGCTCAGGCCGGAATCTAAAAATATTAAGAAGGCAAGGGGCCTCTGCCCGCTCCTAATGAGGTGCTAATATGAAGTCTAATGCAGAAGAGCCTTAAAAATGAAGTGGCAAATGAAGTCGTGTATTTTTACAAATATACGTATAATATAACCTAAATTTTTGGGGGAGGACAGTTGAAGGTTAAATTTCCCCCCTTTTTAAACACATGATCAGATGTTTTAAAAGATTGCAAATTTCAAATTAAAAAATAAAATAACAAAAACTAATTTGTATTTTTTCGCCGAGTCTTCATTTATGAAGGCGATATCATTTCGTAATAGTACATAAGTACAATTTTGAGTACATGACTGAGTACGTATTAATTTTGGTTCATTACAATTACGATTACAATTATGGATTACAATTACCAATTAATTCATATCGCTCATTGTTTAATTACACTTCTATTAAAGTACATTCTTACATTATAATTAAATCATTACATTTAATTACAGTTTCACTGAAGTACATTACAAGTTATTGTTATTACAGTTAATTACAATTAAACAGTTTACTACAACTTTGTTTTGTTTTTACATTGTTTCCTATTAGTAGACAATTAAGATGTTTAAATATAATACAACGTACATGGCACTTACGAGATAATTTATTTACGAAATAATAGGCTATAATATGTTATGAATTTGAAATCAGAGCGAACGGAGGTATTTTATCTTGGAGGCGCTCGATTCTGTCGTCGTGAGTGGAATTTTATAACTTCTTAACTCAGCATTTTTGAGTTCAACTCGGGAGGTCATATAATTAAAAATAAAAATGAAAAAAATAATACGAGAACGTTTTTCGCGTTCTCGAACGAACTGCGAAAGTTTTGCATTTCATGATTGACACGAGTAAACATAGACTGATAAGTTGATAGGGCATAAGTAGACAATAGGTAGATGAATGAATAAGTAATAAAATTAATAAAGGATAGCGGTCAAGAAAGAACATGAAAGTAAGAATGAGTATGGTTGAATAATAATTATATTTATACTACATAACATATAAATAATGACTTCTATAGAGTGTTTAGTCCTTAGGGAAATAAATGACGGGAAAATGTGACGTCATAGTTATTGGATTTTTACATATAATTAGGAAGATTTACAAGAACGAATTAGAGACAAAGAGAGTGGGAAACGTAAAGAATAAAGTTATTTTATGACGTCATAGTGTATAAGTCATTATTAGAAAGATGAATTAGAGACAAAGAGTGGGTAGTAATGACTAAGAAGTACAACTACGGGTTCCAATCCTGTTACATGCAATGTGTATGCATAATCTAGGGTCGAGGGTGAGATGCAAGACAATTCATAATTAATTATAATAACTTCTATAACAAATGGAAAATGGATAATTGATACGACTAAACCATAGAAAGGGTAGATCGTAGGGTTGTGACACGAACAAAAATAGGAAGCTACAAGTAAAATTATTATCCAAACTCGCGTTAAGCGATTTTGGTTCTTATGTAAAAATGGACATTCGAACATAAAACTATACGAACATAAGTTCTGCATGAAGACAATGAATCCATATAATGATGGTGTAGGAATTGTTCATTGTTCACTTTTTACATATATATATATATATATATATATATATATATGCATTTAACTGCAATGACCACGCAGTATATAAATGAATAGAAACGACGTAAATAAGGAGCGTCTCTGCACACGGGGAAGAGAAATAACGAATAAATGAAAAATGAGGCGAACCGCCCGGGAATCGAACCCAGGGCCTTCCAATTGCCGGTTGGATGCGCTACCATTACACTACGGACCTCGATCAATCATAAATCGAAATTCTCCTACATAGGGCAGAAACCAATGCCCTGAGAGGGCACCCTCGCAAATCGTGAATATGTGCATTTAACTGCAATGACCACGCAGTATATAAATGAATAGAAACGACGTAAATAAGGGTGCCCTCTCAGGGCATTGGTTTCTGCCCTATGTAGGAGAATTTCGATTTATGATTGATCGAGGTCCGTAGTGTAATGGTAGCGCATCCAACCGGCAATTGGAAGGCCCTGGGTTCGATTCCCGGGCGGTTCGCCTCATTTTTCATTTATTCGTTATTTCTCTTCCCCGTGTGCAGAGACGCTCCTTATTTACGTCGTTTCTATTCATATATATATATATATATATATATATATATATATATATATATATATATATACTGTGTATATATATTATATATATACTCATATATTATTATACGTATATCTTGAATTCGTAAAATTGGAAACGTATTTTACGATTAAAATATTAATTTTCGATAAAATTTGCTGCGGGTCACAAAGTGAGCACATGAATATTCGTATTTTCATCCAACTTTCTCTAGGGAACCTTTATTAAGCTAAAAAATAGTTTAAAATTTTATAAAATTTCATTACCCCCAGCCACAAGACGTCGTTATATATTAATATGTTTTTTAAACGATATAACAAAAATACGGAAAGGAGGAGACTACTGAACGAATGTGTGTGTGTGTGTGTGTGTGTGTGTGTGTGTGTGTGTGTGTGTGTGAGAGAGAGAGAGAGAGAGAGAGAGAGAGAGAGAGAATGGGAGTAGGAAGAGAACGATGAAAAACTGAATGGACTATACGAATCTGCCAGCGCCCGTTGGTAGCACCAGTAATCGAAGCGAAGACAGTGAAGAGATGAGTTCGACTCCCGATGGTGTTGGTGAAAAGTAGATAGCTTGAACTCAGTCCCAGTTTCTGGCCCTCCTGACGAAATTATAAAACAAATATTATTTATAACTAGGTAATGAGTAGATATTACCTAGAACTATCACAACATTGTAACGCTTAATAAAAAAAGAGGTCAAATGTCAATAGAATGAAGAGGCCACTGAAATGGAACACCAAATATATGTATAGAAAACAATGAAGCCTCGAAACATCATTACAGAAGATGTTTTATGCAGCAGAGAATAGAATACAAAGACAGAACAGGTCACCTCTTTAATAATTTAGAAATTTTGCACCTTGCCTGTAATAATCCTTGCTCAAATGATTCTCACTGTAAACTCATAGATAGGTATTATAGTAAGATAATATCCCTGTTAAGAGAAGCAGGAAGCCCCCTGATTAAATCTTACAACTATCATACTAAGGTTATTCCTGGATGGAATGATTTTATTGCCCCCCTGAAGAGGGAATCGAAAGACGCCTATGATTTATGGTGCTTTCATGGTAGACCCAGATTAGGACCAGTATACTTGAACATGTGTAAAAGTCGGGGTCAGTATAAGGCGGCCATAAGGCGATGTAAACAGGAGAAGAGTCTATTCGAGATTAAAAAGCCTGTGAAGTACGCATAAATAACGATAATAACAAATTTTGGAAATTTGTTAAGACTCAAACGGGTGTCAAAAATGTCCTCCCTCCGACAATCGATGGGGTGTCGGGGGAGGATGAAATTGCAAAGCTGTGGAAAAACCACTACTCTAACATTCTTAATAGTGTGAGTAGGGATAATCTTAAGATAGATTGCAGCGAAACGATTGTGGGAGGGACAGGGAAAATACTTTGATATCATTTTCTGAA
The DNA here is from genome assembly GCA_023014485.1 of Bathynomus jamesi. Classification (NCBI taxonomy): domain Eukaryota; kingdom Metazoa; phylum Arthropoda; class Malacostraca; order Isopoda; family Cirolanidae; genus Bathynomus; species Bathynomus jamesi. The sequence continues at coordinate 442,220 of JAJOZX010002854.1, forward strand.
GTAAAGAGGTTAATTAAAGAGTTAAAGACTGGTTCTGCGTCAGGGCTAGATGACTTATCGAATGAGCACTTAAAATATGCAAATGACGTAGTATGTCTGCATATATCATTGCTCCTATCAGCCATGCTTGCTCATAGCTATTTCCCTGCAGAGTTCATAGGGTATATATCTTGCCCCTGGTCAAAAATAAGTACGGAGACATTCTGTCCAGCAATAATTACAAGCCTATTGCTGTCGCTTCCTGCTTCTCGAAACTACTAGAAAAACTCTTGTTACTCGATTAAATGATTTCCTATGGACATCTAATCAGTTTGGTTTTAAAATGTCCCACTCAACTGACCTGTGTATCTATGTACTTAAAGAACAATATCTAAATACATTGACAGTAATTCAACCATTTATAGCTGTTTCCTTGATATAAGTAAGGCATATGATAGGGTGAACCACAATATTTTATTTGCAAAACTAGAAGACAGGAAGGTTCCCATGTACATATTAAATTTATTGAAATTTTGGTATTCCCCAATCTTTCATTGTTAGGTGGGTCATGTACTATCCGAGTGTTTTGGCTCCTCTTGCGGGGTGAGACAAGGCTCCTTGCTCTCCCCTATGCTGTTTAATGTGTATATTGAAGGATTAATTGCTTCACTTAATGAGGCAACAGTGGGATGTTGTATAGATAACACAAGGATAAATAACTTAGTTTATGCCGATGATATGGTGTTAATAAGTCCCTCTGTTAAAGGTCTGGATCGGCTACTAAATGTCTGCGAAGTGTATTCGCAGAAACATGATATTCTTTTTAATGTTACAAAAACTAAGGTTATGCAATTTCATCCTAAAAGCTGTAATCAGCCAACTGATATAAGGTTTAAAATGAATGGTGAAGTAATTGAGGAAGTACAAGAGTTTGGGTCAAACTATTACCAGCTCCTTGAGTGATGACACGGATATAAGAAAACAATCTCGAAGCCTGTGTGCTAAAAAAGAATGACCATAAGGGACTTTCGATTCTGTACAAGTGAAGCTAAAGACACTCTTTCGTACTTTCTGCAGTAATATATACGGTCAGCAACTGTGGGTGAATTATAAAAAAGGTTCTGGAACAACCCCAAATTTGCTGTACAACAGGTCTTTTAGACTCTTACATAAATTACCCCCGAGATGCTCAGCTTCGCAAATGTTTGCTACCTGCAATGTCCCGAGCTTCCCGGAGGTAAGAAGACGTGCTCAAGACAGTCTAATGCAAAGAATTAAAAAATCAACCAACCCGATCATCCAAGCTATCCATGATTCCTGCCATTTATCCTCTAAGCTATGGACTTCTTGGTACGAAACGTCTGTCTGTAGCTCCACATAACTTCGACGGTGCAGTATTATTTCTAATCAATTGTATATATTTCTATCCTTAGTATATGAACTGTCATTGTATTAATAATATTTGTCATATGGACTATAGTCTGCCAATAAACCTTTTCATTTTCATTTTCATAAGACCTGTATTCAATTATTTATACGAGGAGCAAGTAAAGATTAATATTAATATGTATCCATTATTATTATTATTATTATTATTATTATTATTATTATTATTATTATAATAAATATATATATATCTCCAATCTCAATTTCTTTTAGGGGTACAGCGAGGAAGATCGCCCCATAAATATTTATAGGTTACAACAATAACATGAGGGGAAAATTTAAGAAAATATTAAATATATATCCAGCTATTAAATTATTTATATATATATATATATATATATATATATATATATATTATATATATATATATATATAGAGAGAGAGAGAGAGAGAGAGAGAGAGAGAGAGAGAGAGAGAGAGAGAGAGAGAGAGAGAGTTACAAGGAGTTACAAGGACAAGAAGTACCTCAAAAGGCCTTGCGGCCCATACCGAGGAGATACCAATGGCAACGGGTGCCACGGAAAAATTCATACACCCTCAAATAGTGTGCAAGATTCGGTCTAACCTTTTCTTGAACTGATCCACAGAGGAACTGTTCACAACTTCTGAAGGTAGCCTGTTCCACGTGTCACGGATCTTATAGGTAAAGTAATTCCCACACACACTAGTGCTAAACCGTTTCAAATCCAACTTCCAACCATTGTTGCGAGTTGAGTTATCATTTAAACTAAACATGCTTCTAAAATAGACATCGTCGAACCCGTGTAAGAACTTGAAAACCTCGATGAGTTGACCGCGCAGCCTCCGAGTTTCCAGCGAAAACAAATTCAGGGCGCGTAAACGTCGATTGTAGTCCATATGCCTAACGGAAGGGATTAACTTTGTGGCCCTCGCCTGCACTCGCTCCAGCCTCTCAATATCTTTCCTAAGGGTTGGCGACCAGAACTGCACAGCATACTCCAGGTGCGGCCGAACCATGGAATTGTACAGAGAGAGCACAATCTCCTTTTTCCGAAATCGAAATTGCCTCCTCATATAACCCAACAGTTTCTGAGCTTTCTTTTCCACCTCTATGCACTGTTTGGTAAACTTAAGGTCGTTGCTAATTAATTAGCACACCCAAGTCCTTTTCCAAATCAGTGGCCTCGATATTACTTCCCAACATGTAGTAGTCCGACTTGGGATTGGCGTAGCCAATGCGCATGACCTCGCATTTACCCAAGTTGAACGGCATTTGCCATTTTTCGGACCACTCTCCTAGCTTACGCAGGTTCGCACGCAGTTGTTCGATCTTTTCGGGTGTCCCACACTGGCCCCAAGCTTGGTGTCATCAGGAAGTTGGTGATCCTACTGACGAGGCCAGCGTCGATATCATTTATGTAAATGATAACCAACAGTGGCCCCAAAACGGAACCCTGAGGAACCCCGCTAGTGACCGAGGCCCAACCCGAGGTAGCCCCTTTAATTACAACCTTCTGCCGCCTATTCTTCAGCCAGTTTCCAATCCAGCTACCGACTGCCTCATCGATACCCAGCGCGCGGACTTTGGCCATTAGCTGGCGGTGAGGTATCCGCTATTATCCCCTCTAATAATTTACCTGCAACCGAAGTGAGACGAATGGGACGATAGTTCCCTGGACTTTCGTGTTCCCCTTTCTTAAAGATAGGGGTCACGTTCGCTTCCCTCCAGTCACCAGACACCTGGCCCATCTCTAGCGATTTGTAGAAGACTGTAGCCAAGTGGGGCGCCACCTGGTTGCGCACTTCCCACAACACTCTGGGGAGGAACTGGTCTGGCCCAAGAGCCTTAAACGCGCTCAGTTGTCTATTCTATCGGCAACGCCTGTCGCGGTACACTGAACACTATCCAGGCCAGCACCGTCGTGCTCTCTCTCTCTCTCTCTCTCTCTCTCTCTCTCTCTCTCTCTCTCTCTCTCTCTTAAAGATAGGGGTCACGTTGGCTTTAGGAAGTAGTGTACGTACTGAGGAAGGCGTAAGCGCTTCAGAATGATCTTGACAAGTTAGGCGAATGGTCTGCTACTTGGCAGATGCCATTCAACTTGGACAAATGTAACGTAATGCATAGAGGTTATAAAAACCCGAAGACCGATTACTCTCTCTTGGGAAGGAACTTGACTGAGACCGATCTAGAGAAAGCCTTAGGAGTCTATATCAGCAATGATTTGAAACCGTCGAAGCACTGTGCAGAAGTCGAAAAGAGGGCCTTAAAAATATTAGGTTATATTAAAAGACAGTTCCAGTTTCGGAACAAGGAGACTGTAATGTCTCTTCATTCACTAGTCAGACCTCAACTGGAATACTATGCGCAGTTTTTGTTTCCATCCCTCAGGAAGGATATAGAAAGGTTAGAAAGAGTACTAAAAGCAAGGACTACAAAATTGATCCCTTCAATGAGAATGCAAAACTACCAACGGAGATTGGAGCGCCTAAATCTGTTTACCTTAGAGACGAAGAGGTTGCGCGGTCAGTTTATTCAAGTCTTCAAGATACTCAATGGAATAGACAGGGTAGATTATAGAAACTTATTCTCACTCAATGCCAATCCGACAAGAAATAATGGGTTTAAACTGGAACTAAAACCATTTAGCACTTCTGTCTGCGGGAATTTCTTTTTCTATAAAATAGTTAATATCTGGAACTAACTTCCCTCAGAGGGTGTTTCCAGCCAAAGTGTAAATGTGTTTAAAAATAGACTAGACAAAGTACTGAATACTCTCATAGTTTAAGACTAAAACATAACGTAACTCTGCAGGAGTTCGCTTGCACGGTGTCTCTGTGGGCATGCAAATTATAGAGCTTTCCTGTAAAATTTCCTTGGCTACTTTTCCGGGGTCAAGGTTTTTTCTTCAACCTTTTTCGTACCTGCCTCTGGCAGGGAGGGAGGGATCGGAAGGTGGGGAGAGAGCCTTATACTTTTCTTTCCAGTTTTCTACTACACTGCTAGGATAGTTGAAAAAAAATAAACTTGGTTAATAACAGGAACCTCCCAGAGTGGACCGGAAGGTCTTTGAGGCTTCCTCTTGTCTTGTAACTCCTTGTAACTCCTTCTCTCTCTCTCTCTCTCTCTCTCTTCTCTCTCTCTCTCTCTCTTCCTCTCTCTCTCTCTCTCTCGAGAGAGAGAGAGAGAGAGAGAGAGAGAGAGAGAGGAGAGAGAGAGAAAATGCAATAAAGGAGAGAAAGAAATGCTAAAATATAAATCATGTTCAGTTAAGTAAATAGTGACACCAGCATCGCGTGAGATGATCAATCCTTTTACTGTACATCCTGATGACGGATGAAACAGCAACTCTTTACAGTCTTCAAATTAATCCAGTTTTTACAATTTATTTCAGACAAATTTTATCGGATTGAAGAGCATTGGAAGAAACATTATAAATAAAACGAAAAATTACTCAATTCTCATTACTAATTTTAACACAAAAAAAAGGAAAACCAACCAAAACTTTTCAGCTTCGCACCATTTCCATCATCGCGGCATTTGCATATTAAACGCACGCAGGAAACTGAAAAAGCAAAAATATAGGAAATCATTCGACTTTTTTTTTAAATTAAAGTTTATAAAAATATATTGAAAGAAGTAAAGAATATCAAATTATTCTCAATATTCTCCTTTTGCCTCGACTTCTATTCTTTTTTATCTGCAGCTAAAGTCGATTTTAGGTGATGTTTCAATCAATATGAAAGAAGTAAAAAATATTTTATTTCATCCGTGCCAAAAATCCAGAGGTTAAAATTTTATATACGTTCCCAATATATATATATTTATATATACAGTATATGCGCCTCGGTGGTTTCGTGGTTAGGGTCGCTGACTACGAATCCATCGGCACCGGGATCGAAACCCGGTGACGGCAGGCCGCGAGCATCAAAACCCAGCTGTTCATCCTTCCACACAATAAAAAAAATTGGTTAGTAGATAAATGAGTACGCTGGGTAGCCTAGTGGTTAAGACGCTGGGCTGCTGGTGGGGCGTGGTTCGGATTCAATGTTAAACTGTAGGTCTAAAGTGGAGTGACAAGCTTGACCTTCGTCAGAATGAACAATTCGGGACGAAGCAAACCCAAAGTTAACCAAGGTGTATATATGTACATATATATATTCACAGCGATACAATAATCACTTAAAATTTGTGGTATAGAACAAATAATTTTTATCTCTCTCTCTCTCTCTCTGTCTGTCTGGCTGTCTCTCTCTCTCTCTCTCTCTCTCTCTCTCTCTCTCTATATATATATATATATATTATATATATATATAATATATATATATGATGAGAACCCATAAAAATTAACAGCAAAGAAAATTAAAGCAAAAATACTTGAAAATAAACGCTTTCGACAATAAAGTGCCATTTTCAACTTTCTCCTTCCAAACGCAATAATAATTTCTAGTTTTGATAAGGAAAGTTTACAATTGAAAGTTCTTATTCGCTTTTAAATAGTTAATTTAAGGGTATTTTTTCACTTCACTTTGATTTTAATCTTAACGACATTTACTTTCAGATATGAGAGAGAGAGAGAGAGAGAGAGAGAGAGAGAGAGAGAGAGAGAGAGAGAGAGAGAGAGAGAGAGAGAGAGAGAGAGAGGTAAAGGTGAATTGGAAGTAAAATATATGCTTGATGTTTATATGTAAAATAAATCTATTTTAATAACAAAGTCACAAATTTCATCGATTGTATGATAGATACCTTTCGAATGGAAGCATTTGTCGTGTTCGGTAACAATTGGAACCCAAATCGTTATCTGAATAAACTTAAAGGTCACAAATAATAAAATTTAATATAAATTCGGAATGCACATAACATTTACGAGCTAAAAAGGAACACATCGTATAACATTGAAAACCAGGTTGAACTTTCAATAGTGGAACTTTCTTTTTTTGAAAGTAAATTTGTGTTTGAAGTTTGTAATAAACCAAACAGAGAAAATTGAATAATATTAATTGTTTTAAAGATATTCTTCAATTAAAGTAAATTACAATTAAATTTTAAATATTTTGTTATGAAATCTACAAATCATTTAAGTAATTGAAAAATTATATATTAATTGTCGTCGTATTAATTATAGTATAAAATATTGTAATAATATTAGAAATAATATTTATATTAATAATTCATTATTTTGATGCGTTCTTGATATAAGCAAACAACGTCATTTTTCCATTTAAAGACCAAGAAGACCTGTAGAATTGTTCTGAATCTGGAGTCATTCCAAACTGCGTCGAATTACAAGCTCAGAAACCTCCTTCAGTCCGATTTTGTCGAGTAATTGCTATATTTACGCCTTTCTTCAATTTGATGGTAAGGTATTATAATTTTAATTGCATTCCCCAACTCTTTTTATTAAAACTTTGTTCATTGTGTAATTATTGCATTTCGGATCGAATTTCCAAGAATGATGAGATTTCTTTGCAAGGACTGACACGAAAGTCGTTTCCCAAACGAACGTGTTCATTTTCGGGAAGAAAGATTGTCAGTTGAGCTTCTCTGTTATTGACCCACGATGCGTTTTCTTTAATTTACGTTAATTCACTTAGACCTAACCAGACGTAACCTCATCTAATTTAATTCGGCCTTACCGAGCATTAATACGGTAGATTATAATTAATGTTTCTGTGATCTTCTTGTTTGGTGAGGCTATATTAAATAGGAAACATAACATCGATACAAGTAACAGGATATAACATCCGAAACCCCTCTTTCTTTACACAAAGTGGATAAACGTACGTGGCACGCCACACTCAATCCTAGGAAACGGCGAGAGTCGAGCGCGGTCTTTGCACCCTAGTTTATAATATATATATATATATTGTTTTCTTCCCAGTAGGTTTTCAGTATTGTATTTAGGTCCATTTACAAATAATTCCATTTAGTCAAGAAGGCAATTCACAGCCACATCATTAATTTTTCTTTCGTAAAGGGACCCGTTCTGAGCTTTGGTATCTTAATTAAAGAGAAGAAAAGGGGATTTCCTCGTTCCCCAGTGACGTATTCCTCATTATATTTCCACACTTCCAATTCCGAGAGTGAACAACGAATTCTGAACGAAAGGTCCTTCGCGCGCAAGCATAACGGTTTTGCCTTAATCAACTATTCTTTTTTATTCAGAGTGGATTTAGGTTATTCTTGGATCTTGTTTTTATCTATGAGTGACACGTATCATAATTGTTGGTTGATGCCTTTCTCTGTTTCCAATTTGGGGATTAGAAATGGGGTTGTTATATTAATATATATATAGACAATGTCCCGCGCTGCGGACATCCACTGGAAATAGAATGCTCATAATAGTAGGGAAAAAAAAGAAAAAGAAAGAAAGAAAAAAATATATTATCATGTTAGGAAAAGTAGTGAAGGTTGGAAAATGGGTTCCGCATGATTTGTCACAAGCGAATCTTCAACATCGAATCGACATTTGCACATCACTGCATTCTCGGCAACTGCAGGCACCGTTTTTGAATCGGATCGTCACTGGGGATGAAAAATTGGTCCTCTATAACAATATTAAGCGTCGACATCAGTGGCTTAGCCGTGAAACAAAGCCTGAACCTCAGCCAAGGAATGGACCCCATCCAAAGAAAATTTTGCTCTGCGTTTGGTGGGATATGCAAGGAATTATTCATTTTGAGCTTCTGCCAGATAACCAAACAATCACAGCTGAAGTCTACTGCCAACAACTCCAACGACTGAAGATGGTATTACAAGAAAAACGTCCGACATTAATTAATCACAGAGGTGTTCTATTTCACCAGGATAACGCGCTCCCTTACACTACTCGAATCATCACTGCCCAATTGGAGGCATTTGGTTGGGAAAAAATGCCTCATCCACCTTATTCTCCGGACATCGCACCTTCAGACTACCATTCATTCAGGAGTCTGCAACACCAGCTAGATGAACAAAAGTTGCAATCCAGGGAAGCTATCGAAAACGAAGTGATCGCTTTTTTTAACTCGAAACAAAGGGATTTCTTCCAACGTGGCATAAAAACCTTTTCTACAAGTGGGAGGAGGGTATAGTAAAAGAAGGGAATTATATTGATGATTAATTTGTCATTATGTCATTTAATTTTTGTTGTGAATAAACTAAAAATTCGAGCAAATTTGTCCTTATAAGTCATTCAATTTTTGTTCTGAATGAACTAAAAAATCGAGCAGAATATATGTTACAACCTTATACTACTGTATATAAATATATATATATATATATATATATATATATATATATATATATATATATATATATATAATATATATAAACCTTCCATTGAAGAACAACAGTTTTTTGACGATGTTTCGGCTGTAATGTAACATTCTTCTTTAAGTTACGAGATTAAAGTAACCTTCCACGTTTGTTTAGAAAGGTAAGAATCATCCGTAGTGTCCACATAGGTACGATTAAGATTTTTATATGTTTGGGTGAGCCTGTTTCAATTGATGGTACTGTCGGACGCAAAAGAAAGTTTTGTGGATGGATTGTTTGGTTGGTTGATCATTCCGTTTTACGTCTTTCATCCATCTAAGTTACTGAGACGGCGTGCGGATGTATTTAAAAGTAGAATGGATGAAGTTTTCAAGATGCGAGAATATGGGTTTAGAATTAACCTTGAAAATTAATCAAATTTTCAGTGAGGTTTAGCACGCTGCATAATGAACGCAAGGTGTAGAATAAATATATTGTAATATAAAGACAAAATAACGCATTGATCTGCTGACATTTAATTTTACTTAATAAACTAGAAAGGATGGAAGTCAAAGGAGAATTTACGATCCATTAATTCAAAATTATTTGAAGACACACTTAGGGTCACTTTTGATCTTTTTTCTTGTTTCACACACACGCACACCACACACATACGAGTATATTATGTGTGTAAAAACAGATGTATAAGTGAGTTTGTGCGTAACTGCATTAATGTGGGCAATTATATAATTAAAGTAGTTTTAAGGTCTTGCAGAAAGCAGTGATTATTTACCACTTATTCAGAGCATTTTTCAACACCGAGATTGCTCCTTTCGCTTCTTGGAACAATATTCGCTCTTTCACGAATTACTCATACAAAATTCTCTTAATTAACAACGAATGAAAATACAATATATATATATATAGAAAGAGAGAGCGAGAGAGAGTTACAAGGAGTTACAAGAACAAGAAGTACTTCAAAAGGCCTTGCGGCCCATACCGAGGAGGTTCCAATGGCAACGGGTGCCACGGAAAAATTCATACACCCTCAAATAGTGTGCAAGATTCGGTCTAACCTTTTCTTGAACTGATCCACAGAGGAACTGTTCATAACATTTGAAGGTAGCCTGTTCCACGTGTCACAAATCTTATAGGTAAAGTAATTCCCACACACACTAGTGCTAAACCATTTTAAATCCAACTTCCAACCATTGTTGCGAGTTGAGTTATCATTTAAACTAAACATGCTTTTAAAATCGACATCGTCGAACCCATGTAAGAGCTTGAAAACCTCGAAGAGTTGACCGCGCAGCCTCCGAGTTTCCAGCGAAAACAAATTCAGGGCGTGTAGGCGTCGATTGTAGCCCATATGCCTAACGGAAGGATTAATTTAGTGGCCCTCGCCTCGCCTGGACTCGCTCGAGCCTGTCAATATCTTTACTGAGGGTGGGCGACCAGAACTGCACAGCATACTCCAGGTGTGGCCAAACCATGGAATTGTACAGAGAGAGCACAGTCTCCTTCCGAAATCGAAATTGCATCCTCATGTAACCCAACAGCTTCTGGGCTTTCTTTTCCACCTACAGTGCCCGCGAAAAGTATCCGATCACTCAAGAAAATACAATATTTTCCCTTGATATTCAGAGACACGTAATTCACTTTCTATTTGTTCTAGCGACATCTGGTAACTTTGAGGTTGCTCGCTGATATGAGAGCTATCCAACGCATTCTCAAATTAGTGTTCTGGTAGCCTTCGTTGCGGGTGGCTGTGTCTCAAAGTTGTCAGATTTCACTGTTTGTGTAAATTTTTGATATTTTGTTATTTTTTACAGAAAGTGGTGTAAATAAAATTTATATAATTGTTGCTAAAAAACAACTTAAGAGTGATTGTCGAGGTGCTATTGTTGCTTTGCATACATGTGGGAAATCACAGAGACAGATAGCTAAGGAATTAAACATATCCCAAAGTACCGTTAATTTATGGGTTTCACGGGCTAAGAACAATGCCGGCCTAACCACGCCAGTCCCTAAAAAACGATCTAGCAGACCGAGAAAACAAATTCACGAACAGACAAACTTATGAAACGTTTAGTATTGAAAAACCCAACAATAACTGCGAAAGAAATAAAATTTAATATGAATAATTTGTTATCTGGTGTTTCTGAACGAACTATCCAGGAGCGGCTCCAAAAAGAACTCGGATTACCATCTCGCCATGCTGCTAAGAAACCGTTCATTAATGAAAAAATGCGTAAAAAACGTGTCGCATTTTGTAAAAAATATATTCATTGGACTGTTGATGACTGGAAGAAGTTTTTATTTAGTGATGAGTCGACATTTTTTGACATTCAGAAGTTGTCCAAAAAGGTTCGCCGGCCCATTGGCTCAAATAGGATGGACCCTAAATACATCCTAAAGACAATGAAACACCCTCCAAGTGTGATGGTTTGGGGTTGTTTCGGTTACTATGGGCGTGGAAACCTATATTTTCTTCCGAAGAACACAACTATGAATGGTGCACGGTATTTAGCAATGCTACAGGATAAACTTCCAATGGCAATGGCAATCCAAGGACAAAAACATACATGCATGATGGTGCACCATGTCACAGGGCCAAAATAGTGACAAAATGGATTACTGACAATAAATTTGATATTTTGGATTGGCCTGGTAATAGTCCAGATCTCAATCCGATAGAAAATATGTGGCTAATAATAAAAAATAAAGTTGAATGCCACGACACTGGCTCAGTCGAAAAATTACAAGAAGCCATCAAAAAGGTATGGTGCAAGGAAATATCAGTGGAAGTTTGTCAAAACTTGATTAAATCCATGCCAAAACGTCTAGAACAAGTCATCCAAACCAAAGGACAGATGACAAAATACTAATATAAGGTTAGTATACATTTAAACATTGTTTTTTTTGTAAAAAATACAAATTTCCAGGGTGATCGGATACTTTTCGCGGGCACTGTATACGCACTGTTTGGTAAACTTAAGGTCGCTGCTAATTAGCAGACCCAAGTCCTTTTCCAAATCAGTGGCCTTGATATTACTCCCCAACATGTAGTAGTCAGACTTGGGATTGGCGTAGCCAATGTGCATGACCTTTCATTTACCCAAGCTGAACGGCATTTGTCATTTTTCGGAAGACTCTCCTATCCTACGTAGGTCCGCACGCAGTTGCTCGATCGCTTCGAGCGTCCCAACATTGCCCCCAAGCTTGGTGTCATCAGCGAATTTGGCGATCCTACTGATGGTGCCAGCGTCGATATCATTTATGTAAATGATAAACAACAGTGGCACCAAAACGGAACCCTGAGGAACCCCGCTAGTGACCGAGGCCCAACCCGAGGTAGCCCTTTTAATTACAACCTTCTGCCGCCTATTCTTCAGCCAGTTTCCAATCCAGCTACCTACTTCCTCATCGATACCCAGCGCGCGGACTTTGGCCATTAGCCGGCGGTGAGGTACCTTATTAAAGGCTTTCTGAAAGTCGAGATAAAGTATATCAATCGCCCTACTCTTATCGTACTCACTCCACATGACGTGGAAAAACTCGAGCAGGTTGGTGAGACGCGACCTATGCCAACTAAACCGAAAGAGAGAGAGAAAGAGAGAGTGTGTGTGTGTGTGTGTGAGTGTGCAATCGCTGAACAAAAAACATTAGTTCCGGCCTTTCTACTATTAGTTCCGGATTCATGGTTTCCTTTTCGAACTTTGAACAAATGGAAGCCTTCGATCTCTAGCTTCATTTGGCTTTAGAAAAGTGGTAATTGGAGAGGGACATTTTTATCCTGAAACAATGAATCCTTTTCGTCCGATCTACTCTGGCAAAATCATTTCGGACTCAATTCAGGACTCAATTCCAGAAAACGAATAATTTATTATATTTATAAAATATATTAAATGGATATTATTAAATTGCTTGAAATAAGTTATATCGAGACAAATTTAGAAGTGAAAATATAGAAATGGATAGAAAATTATAGACGTTTATAGAGATTTATTGAAGTTATCGCACTCAATTAGAATTTTAAATGCGTATTGATGACCTAAAATGAGCCCAAACGTTTTCATAGAATGAATTCAGTGTATTAAGCTCTAAATAACACCCACCATTTCATGTTTCCTTATCGTATCCACTGATTATTATTGATTCTGAATTAGTTTACAGCATATATATATATATATGTGTGTGTGTGTGCGTGTGTGTGTGTGTATATATATATATATATATCAGCACCTTATCTTTGTTAAGTCAAAGTTAAACGACATGATTGTGGGTTGTGTTTGAATGTCCCTTTTGTTATATGACCTTCATGGCTGTTAGGACAGAAATGAACTCATGCAACTGACGACCTTTCCATTAAAATGGATTTGACAGACATAACATAAAATGTTTGCCACCTATTAGCAAACGAGTTCATATGAAAGCTAAATCATTTAAACTCTATTTAATAAATTGTATTTGTTAATTGTAGTTATTAATTTTATATTTAATTGTACTAAATAAAAATTCTATATTAATTTTATTAAATTAATCTTATTTGATTCAGGGTTGATTAGAATGGGTTAAAGAAAAAATATGTAAAAAATAATTGACTTCATAACCTTATAACCATAATCTTGGAATTATTTATTATTATTATTATTATTATTATTATTATTATTATTATAATTATTATTATTTTCTACAAAGTTCATCACGTTATGAAATAAAGTGTTTTGCGTGATTTCAAATACTTTCATATTCGAGCAGTCAAAAGATTCTCGACATTTGAAAGGAAAATGATTACAATAAACTTTTAACTCAAGACTGAACTTAATTTATTATGAATAGAAAATACAAAAAAAAAATTATTTTGACATGATTTTTCTAATCCCTTATTTAAAATCAATTTAGAAACATATTTTAACAATTCTTTTATACGAAAATCTATTAAATATTAACAAGAAATATTATTTTCTCGTGTTATTCTAAATAAATATACTCGTATTTACAGTATTATACTAACTAAATAATTTTTTTTACAAACTGGCTGAAGTTAATTATTATATGATATAATCAGTATAAACATTCCATTATTTGTTGTTTGTTCTTATAAGATTTTTATATATATGGTTAAATTAATGTTAATAATTATTTACGTATTAAAATCTGCATTTTAAAGTGAATTTTCTCTCTCTCTCTCTCTCTCTCTCTCTCTCTCTCTCTATATATATTATATATCTATATATATATATAATATATATATATATGCCAGTGCCCTGTGCCATAGGTAACATCGTTTTCCTATAAGCGTTAGTGTTGGTAGGAATAGCCTAAGAGTTAGCGCAGTGGGCCGCATTAGTCTGGTCTAAGAGTTGCCCACGTTTAATGACCTCCTGACCGATTTTATATATACTGTATATATACACATGTAAATTCTTGGACACGGATACAAATCAATCAAGAACAAGTTCGGACACGGACACGAGGGTTGTGTCCCTAGTCTTAGAAATGATATAGAAACACACTAGACTGGTAGAAGAGGCAGATTTTGTACTGTCCCATCTGGGACAGAGGGTCATGAAAACGAAGATGGAAAAGACCCTCAGAATACGAGGCTCAAAACTTTATAATGTACTTCCAAAACAACTGAGGAACCACCAAAACACCAACCTGAATAATTTCAAGAACCAGCTCGACAGATTCTTGTGCAAAGTCCATGACCATTATGACCAACCATGCGTGGCTGGCAACGAGACAAGAGTAGCGGAAACTAACTCTCTCCTTCCCAAAATCCTGCAAATGAAGCGAGATACTATAGAAGGGCCGATCGCGGTCGATCCTGAACCGTCGTTCGAAACCATCATAAAGTATCGTAAGGTGAGGTAAGGAATATATATATATATATATATATATATATATATATATATATATATATATATATATATATATATAGATAGTTTGAAACTGCTATTTCTGACTTAAATTCTATTTCTATTGTTTTTTAATACTTTAAATGCATACTAAAAATTATTTTACACTCAGATACTGATTTTGCCAAAACGTGTATATGTCCAGACTAAGGGTGATCCAAAAAGGTGTTTCTAAAAATAACTTGTTACATAAATAATTTCAGGCACACCTCTTTGGATCACCCGGTATATTTTGTACTTCTTGGATTATAAACATGGTCGGTTGGTTGTGTAATATCAGCACAACTAGACCACTTGAACGGCGAGTCGGGAACAGCGTAGAATTCAAACTTCAAAACTTCTTGTTTACTGTAAATGTAAAGAATCGCATGGAAACAGCCAGCAATGTGCTTATTTTTACCCATCAGACACGAAGTTGTTTATCGCTTGTTTTTCTTATTAAAAATTAAATAAAAACGTTTGTGTTTGTGCTGAAGTGCATCGAGCTGCTTCCTATTATAGACTGTGAGCTCCATATCATCATTTGACTTTATATATGTAGATTTTAATTGTATTAACTCAGGTAAACAGAATAGTAAATGAATATAGTATGCATATATTGCTAGTTTCCTCTTTATACTTGTTCGTCATACGTTAGAAAACAAACTATGTTTGGAACCCTTTGGTTCAATTTGCGGGAGCATTTTGATTAAAGGCAGCCTTATTTAAGCCTGAAAACATCCAACAATAGCGACTCAAACTACATTTGTTGTGAAGAGAACTTGACTTCGCTCGAGCGAGAGTTAAAAGGGAAAGTAGCAACATTAACGTAACAACGTATATAAATAACATCTTTCCACGAGGCTTTTACTTTTGAAACTTTTTGCTTTTAAAAGCTTTCGTTAAAAATTTATCGCCCTAAAAGCTCTCTATATAAGAACACCTCATGAATATTTACATATGTAAACTGTATTATCTGTTATTTAATGGGAGTTATAAAGAAGAGTAATTCCTAGTCATATTTACTCATCAAAGAACGAGACGCTTGTCTTCTAATTTCTTGCTCTAAATGAAGAGAAATGGTCATTCTTATTACGTTGCGCTTACAGCCAGTAACAATAATAATTTATTACGGGACCGTACGGTATGTGAACGACTGTAAAAACAACTCAATTACCCGAAATCAATAAAAGAGACTATAAAAACTGTATATAAGTATTAAAATTGAAAATATTCTCTTGACGATGATAAATATTTATTATCTTTGTTTCAGAAATTAAATTTTATACATAAAATACAAATATATAAATTATTTTGTTTATATATTTCTTCAATAGTTTTACTCTATTTTCAAAGGGCTAAAATTCTTTAAGGAATAGCAAACCTATCTACATATTGGAATTATATGTTAAAACGTTCGAGATCCATATATATATATATATATATATATAGTTTCTGTTTCAATACACGTGAGTAAACTTCTCCAATTGAATTTCTGAGTTGTCCAAAGCAGTACAGATATAGTTTAATGCTCTGTTGGGATGGATTAGGAATATTCTCTATTTACTCTATACTGATTTATAGAGATAGTTATTGCAGGAATTTCGTTTCTATATGAAAAAAGTCGAGAGGAAAGGGAATATAATTTTGACCACAAAATAGTTTTTATTTTTCTGCCTTCTGAACTGTATAAATATATATATATATACATATACAGTATATATACTGTATATCATATTATTAATATATATATATATATATATATATATATATATATATAGATATATGCATGCATACGCCTCATTTGCGGGATTTAGTGAAGGAGAGAATTGCTGTCTGATCTTCTCCTACCCTCGTAGCCAGCCACGCATGGCTGGTCAGGGACTTTACACAGGAATCTGTCGAGTTGGTTCTTGAAGTTATTCTGGTCGGTGTGCTGGAGATTCCTCACTTCTTTTTGGCAGGACATTAAAAAGCTTTAGGCCTCGTATTCTGAGATTATTTTCCATCCTCGTTTTCATGGCCCCTTGTTCCACCGCAGCTGGGACAGTACAAAATCTGCCTCTTCTCTCATTCAAGCTTATTTCTATTTCATTTTTAAGGTTAGAGATGGAGCCCTCAAGTATTTTCCATATGTATATTATTGTGTACCGCTCGCGCCTTCTTTCGAGAGAGGAGAGTTCCAGGGATTGTAGTCGAGACCAGTAGTCTTCACCTTCCGTTTCCTCTATCTTAGACGTAAAAGTCCTTTGTATAGTTTCAATGTTCGCAATGTCTCGTTTTCTGTATGGGCTTGTGAGTACTGAGCAACACTCAATTATTGGTAGGACTAGACTCTTCCATAATTTGAGCATGATGTTTGCTTTTCTGCTGCGGAAATTCCTCCAGATGATTCTCATTATTTTTCTAGCCGTTGTAATTTTGATGTTATAGTGCTCTCTGAATTCTGCATCCGACGACATATATATATATATATATATATATATATATATATATATATATATATATATAATGCAAAACCACAAGGAAAAGAAAATGATTCCAATATTTTTCTTTTTCCTTGTGAGTTTGCATCATTTATTCATTTCACGTGTTTTAATTGTGAAATTCATCATATATATATATATATATATATATTATATATAAGAAAATACAAAGCACAGAGGAGTTGTGACTTTCTATTAAAGAATATATATTTCTTAATTAAATGACCATGTTTTAAGCGAAAGTTTAAAAAAAATTTTTTTAGGGAGGTGGTACTTACGAGATTTGAGATAGAGCCATTGACTTTTGCAATAAGACAACCCTAGAAATGTTTTATACGTCTCCAGGAAAGTATTCACGAAGAATTAATACGCTTTTATCTTCCAAATATCGATTTGCTGGTCAAGGATGTGATGGCTAAAAAGTCATCCAGGAGGGTTCCTTTTCTCGCGACCCCTTCAATTAAAACTAAACTCCGTGCACCCTCCCAAATTAACCTCTTAACGACCGATGTTTTTGTAGAGTTAAGTTATGAATGCGTGTATGGGAAACGGTACATATTCTACCCAGTGGTCCAAAAAGGGGGGGTTAACTAAGAATACCAAACAATGAACGGATTAAATTACAGTAACAATTACCTTAAATCGAAGAACGTAATTGAAAAGTAGGTAGTACGTACAGTTATTAAAAACGTAAAATTATAAATAGACCAAATCAAACAAATCCTTCATAGAGGAAAACGTTTTTGGATCAAAGATTTACGTTAAATTAACGTAAAGGTTTGATTCCCAGATCGTTAACGCCAAAACGAACGTCCAATCAAAGTTGTTTAAGACAAATCTGCAAAGACAATCCAATAATCGGAATGCGAATATCAGATACGTTTTATTTTTATAAATTCATATTTTCTGAGAATATATCAAAGAATTTCAGTTCCATGAAACATTGTTCTCAGTTTCAAATATAAACAATTTGCTTTTCACGTGTGTATGTATATATATATATATATATATATAATATATATATATATATATATATAGAGAGAGAGAGAGAGAGAGAGAGAGAGAGAGAGAGAGAGAGAGAGAGTTAGTTCGTTAACACATTAACACTGGGGTTAATAACCTCTCTCTCTCTCTCTTGGAAGACCAATAAAGGGAATGGATTCAACTCCGGCACTTATACTTTTTCAGAGTGTAATAATGTTCTTACTCTGTACGACCATTATATTTCATATAAAGTATATATAAATTTAATAATAACAATAATAATAATAAAATAATAATAATAATAATTAGAAGAATAATTTTTAAAGCAAACCATAATTGTTTACCAGCAAATTTAAATGTAAAAAATAGTGATCGTCCAATGAAACTTTTGTAACTTAATAATTGTTTACAGACGTTAAGGTAAACAATGTCGAAAACATCTCCCTTTCCACAGCCATGTTATGAACAACATTACGGTAGTTTCTCTTAAAACACACACACACACACACACACCACACACACACACACACACACACATCTTCGCATAAACGAGGTACCGACTTTTTTAGATCCATAAATATATAAAAGAAATTAACCAAACTTAATTTAACTTAACCTAACCTAACCAAGGTTAACCTTAGTGCCATCGAGCGGAGAAGGGATTGATAAGTGTTTCAGACGCAGTTCACGGTTCGAAGAGTGTTTTCTGTTAAATCATAAAATAGTCAAGTACTCGTTAATCTAGCATTCTAGTTTAACCTAACCTAACTTTAGCATAACCTAACCTAGCTTAACCTAACCTGACCAAACTTTAGCTAACCTAACCTAGCGTAACCCAACCTAATTAGGACCAACATAACTTTTTTCTGATATTGAAAATATTTCTAGATTTCTCATATAACATTTTCAATGTTCCGAGTCTCCAATACCTCATAAAATTAACCCCACTATATCTGCGCATTATCACACACTCGACCACACTTATACCCAGTTGCATATGCACACAAACACACCAAAAACATTGTGGGCATCGTATGAAACCGCGACGCTTTCTCATTTTCACTTGTACATGACGACACCGCTAATGTCGCTACACGCACGTTCTTATCGCGATGAACTCGGTGTGTTCTCTAAATATTGTCGCGAAGTCGTAAGGTGAACGTGCGCACTCACACATGTGTGTTTGTGTACCTCCATATAAACGAGGTACCGACTTTTTTAAAGTCATATACATAAAAGAAAAATGTTTCGGGCGTAATTAAGGGCTCCAAGGTTCTGTTAAGTCATTAAGTAGTGAGGTACTGCCTAATCTAACTTAACTGAATCTTAACCTAACCTAATCAGGAGCAGCATATTTTTTCCCGATAAAAAAGTTTCTATATGTTTCATGTAATTTTTTTAATTTTCCGAGGTACCAAAAGTGCTACCTCACAAAATATATGACCATACATCTGTGAATTATCCTACATTCGACCTCATTTATGCCCAGTTGCCTATGCGAACACGCGCATACACACACACACACGAATGTCATTAGACGAAAGCGCTTGAGCACCCCTTTGTGTTTCTTTTTCCTTCGTGGTTTTATTCATCATAAATACTTTTCACGTGTCACTTTCGTGAAATAATTTTTCATATATATATATATATATATATATATATATATATATATATATATATATAGGGGAGGAGGAGGAGGAGAGAGGAGGGGCGACAAGCGCTTCGCGAAATGAGAAATCATCGCGCGGAACCTTTGTAAGGTTGTAAGGTAAGGTAAGGTATATATATATATATATATATATATATCACCGCTCTTTGCCACGGAAAGTGAGGAAGGTAATTTTTAGTCTTGCGATAAATGGTGAAGCGTAAATTATGAATTCTGTATTTAAATAATACTCGTCGTTATCTTTCCATTTATCAAAACTATTACATTTATTCTAGAATTAAAGCGTTTATCCAAGTGTGTGGAACAGAGCAAGAGAATTTCAGATATTCAAGCAGAGAGACAAGTTTCTCCCTTTATACCCACAACACGGAAGACATTTGGAAATTTTTTTTATAGAAATTTTTTCACACATTTTAAATAAAATTAGTATTCCTATATCTAAAATACATCAGTTTCTCCTTAGATCCTGAGTCAGTGTTTCCCAACAGGGGTGACGCGAAATTTTAGTAAAACCGCAAAAATAACTAATTCAGAAGTCAGACGTTGTTGAACATATGCAAATTTCAACTCAAACAAAAACATTTCCAATTTATTACGCCCATATGGAAACTATACAGGTTAAGTTTGATGTTACGTAGAGCTCAGGGGCGAACTGGATGTTGAACGGTTGGGGTTGCAAAACCTTAGGGATGCTGCGAAAGAAGACGAATAGCATTGGGATGACTTGAGCCAGAAAATGTTGTGAACAATGAAACTTTATAGTTTATGAATACATTATACAGGAACCTTGGGAATAAAATCTC
Source organism: Bathynomus jamesi (assembly GCA_023014485.1). Taxonomy (NCBI): domain Eukaryota; kingdom Metazoa; phylum Arthropoda; class Malacostraca; order Isopoda; family Cirolanidae; genus Bathynomus; species Bathynomus jamesi. The sequence goes on from JAJOZX010002854.1 coordinate 462,685, forward strand.
CTTTATCTTAATGAACTTTTTAAGTTTTTAAAGTTTTCCTTTGCATACTATAGTTCTTGTACTAATAATCAGGGTCTTCCCATGACATATTATATGACCAACCCTACTAAATTATCTCATTATCTCTAAATTATCATTGACGTAAGAGATTTTCATCTACTTGGTTTATCTCATATGCTTCCATAAGGGAAAATTCAATGCATTATATAATGCCTTTATAATTCCCGAACTGAAAGTTACTCATGGAGTTCTCCAAGGAAGTATTTTTGACACTCAAAAACGATCTTCGTAAATGGCTTTCATAATTCGCCTAATGGAAAAGTATTTAAGAACTCAGACGATACTTTCTTGGTGAATTTGAGTACTTTATCGTATCCCTAAATAAAGTAAAAAACAGATATATCAATACTGATTATATGCATGGCTGGAAGCCAACGATTTATTTTCAAATAAAAACGTAAAAAGAAACAACTCCAGATACTGATATACTTATCTACTCAAATACGACAAGGAGTGTCGCAGTAGCGAAAATTATTTGCATTAGATGACTAACCTTATTGATACATTTAAAAATAAATCGCGAGCACTGAAAAGTCGTTGCAACGTACTGAATTTCAGTAGTGTAGCAACAGAGTCCACGCATTATATCTTTTAGTCTCTCCTTGCACACTTTACACACAATATAGTTGCTGAAGGAAATGCTCGCGACTACACTATTAACCTTTATTTATTAACAAAAAATAAATAAGAAGCGCATACAAAATAGAGGTTAATTGGTTATACAATAAATAAAAAGGAGCGTCTTAAACTTATTACATAAGTTGCCTTAAAAGTACCTATAAAATTATTAAATTTCTTTCTTACACGATAACCCAAAAAGTTTTTCAGAAATTTTACTCGTTTGGTACCTGCTTTTTCCACACAACCCTTCCCCTACTACCCCTTGTCCCTCACGCCCTGTCCCTATCTTTCACTTTTCCTCTTCTTCCTTTAAAAATGTCACATGTTGACTTTTTTTAAAGCGACTTTCTTTGTTGTTTACTTAAGGTTGTTGTTTACATAAGGATCTCTTTAATGTTTGTTAGAAGGCTACTACAAGACAGTTTCACAAGACGCAGATTAATTGTGGGTCATAATAATATAAACTTAGTGTGTGTGTGTGTGTGTGTGTGTGTGTGTGTGTGTGTGTGTGTGTGTGAAATTTTTAAATAAAAATTTTTTGCAGAAGCATAACTACATATAAATTCTACCTCTTAACCCAAATAAAATAAGTGTGTGGTGGTAGGTATATATATATGTGTGTGTGTGTGTGTGTGTGTGTAGGTATGGGTGTAGGGTGTGTGTGGGTGGGTGGTTAGATGTGAGTGTAAAATGAAGGCTTACAAGCTCAATTAGTAATATCAGAAGGTAATTCGAAATTGAAATCGCCCTAACGAAAGTAAAGAAAATCGTAAAACGTTTTATGATAACATTAATGATATAAATCTGATACGGGGCGATACTGGGTCATTAGGTGATTTTAACGTTAACATTAATTACTGAGTATTCGCCATGAAATTATTTTAAAGGCCCATACTTTAACCTTAATACTCAAAGCAAATATAACCGTTTATGCAGAAAAGATCTTGCTTCAGGGAAGATAGTTTCAAAAAGAGAAAATCAGCAGAGCACCAGATCTGTTTCATAATGTTATCCAAACAATTATAATGAAATACTAGACTCCTTTAAACTAAGATCTTTAAAAGTCATTATTATAAGAGGCAGTTTCATTAGATTTTAAATTATCTAGATATAAATCAAGTCTTTGGAGAGGGATAAAGAACTGGCAGGGAATTATAGTTATTAGTTGACCACCTTATAATAAACCAAACTTTCAAAATATTGAATTCGACATCAAATGCTATGCTACATACTAAATACTATGCTATATTTCAATTTATTTTTAAATTGGCACACAAAGGTGTCTTTTTATCATAATGACGTTCCAGATACTCGATATTCCTCATAAAATATCATTATGGTCATAGGGTATTATCATGGTCATGAACGCATTTGAGAGAGTATTCTATTTTTTGGCCCAGAGTTGTATATGTATATATTATTACCATTTATGGTATGATGAAAGAGGTAATAAACTTTTCGGTTTATTAGACTTTTTTCGATAACATTCCTAAGAAAGGATTGATTAAAACAGATAAAAAATTCCCTATATTTAATATACCAAATTTCCAAGTTTACGGATGACGTGTATTTAATCGGAGAAAACATGAAAACGTTTATTAATCATGATAATAAAACTTCGGAAATCAATCTAAATATGATGAAAGAATGGTTGCAGAAATAGGAAATGAAATTTAACGATGATAGAAGCAGAATGAGGTGTACAAGCTATTAATGTGGCAGGTTGGATGTTAGATATCTATTTTAGATGAGAAAATTGTAAGGATTATTTTTACGAAAGACTTCAAGTTTCGAAACAAAACTTAGCAGTAAGTAAGACGACTAATAACGTATCAGGTTTCATTTCAAGTTATTCTGAAGACAAAGATACCGTTGTGCTCATTGATAAGTCATCCATCGTACATTCAGAATATGCAATTCAATTTTGGTCAACGTACACATGCCAGAAGAGTTCGGAGTTCTAGAGAGTTCATGCAGGAAGGAGCAAGGAAGTAATTCTTTTAATAATTCTTTTAGTATATCTTCACAAAACTTATGAAACTGTACTAAAAAAAAAAGCTTTATTCACTTGAAACACTAGGTTCATTAAGGGTAAAATTCATACAAGAATTTTAAACAAGGATTTTAAATTCATACAGGTGTTCATACAAGGATTTTAGGTTCGAGTATGTAGATTAAGTTTGATTTACACTCATTTTAACAAATATAAACTTTGGCTACAGTCAATTGTAAATAAACTACAGTAGAAAAAACGTAAATGTATTGAAATAAAATTGGATGTAAACATGAAAATAAATTAGTAAAAATCTAAATCGTGGTGATTGATCATTCGCCGGCCATCTGATCATTCGCCGGCCATCAAATGTTCGATGTAAGAAACTTTCATTAAAATATTTATTTAATATTTCCTTTTAAATTCAACATTTTTGCCTTAATATTTTTAGTTCTATTTTATATTCCTATTTGTGTTAATAGTTTTAAGGGCTTGTAATTAGTAATTCAAATGTAATTGCTTCGCTCTAAAAGTTGCAGTAAAGTTTGAACACATTCAAACCACCAAATTTGGCATCTCAGTAAAATTGTGTCTCGCATTTGTAAAGATGGAAAGTTCATAATGGCCTAAACTGGTGATTGTTGATGGTTACTCATGATATGAGCACTGTGTGTGTGTGTGTGTGTGTATAAAAACTCGTTTAGTATGAGTAGTTTGGACTAGTACAGTATATTAATGTTTATTATGAAATAAATATAGTATGAAGCGCGGGTCGGGATTGAGTTCATAGCAGTAAGAGTTCACAAATGAAACCCCATTGGTAGAGATTAAAATCTCCAAAGAGAACACGTTCATTTTATGGAAAGCTACTCAGGATTACAGTTAAAGTTTGTAAAGAATGTTTGGTAGGAAAATTAGGAATGATCTTTATTCTAAGTTGTAAGTACTGAAGGTATAGGAGATGCGTTTTCAAAGAGGGATTATGAGTAATGCGCGCTTTTTCCAATACTTTTTATTTCATAATGTACTAAACGCATATTTTAACTTGATAAAAGTTTGAAGAGTTATAAGAAATATTAACATTTTTTAGACGCTTATGAAAAACTATTATAAATTATTAAACTTTATAGAAAACTATTCAGATGACACAAGATATGGGTATAGGTATGATATGGGTACTGTTGGGAGTTTCCTCGCTTGAAGTAGGGTGTACGTCAGCCCATTCCTGTTTATGCAGAAGGTTAAATACAGTATATATTTACGTAAATCGAAAACTTGAGCAAGACCATAAACTGGGCATGACAAATGCCCTGGTTAAATGGTTTTAATAACCTTCAAGTAGTATTAAATAGAATGAATAAAAAACCTATAAAAACTGCCTAGTGTAAATTAGGTTTAACTCTTTATTCTACTTTATAACCTCATTGAATGAGTAAATTAGTATTCGAAATAAATGTAACGAAGGTGCAAATATTTTTTACAGCATTTCTTTCCTTATTTGTTTTCTAGCTTTGCTATACTTCTTACTTCAACACTTTTTCTGTCAACATTTTTTTTGGCTGGAAAGAAGGAGTACGTTATCTATTCTTTTCCTTACATTTTATGCTTTCTATGAAGGACTACTTTACAGGAAGATCAATGAAAACATCGTATGAGTGTTTATTTCTTTTCGGTAGTTTCAATTCCTTTTCATTTATTCCTTATCATTCCTGGACTAACCTGTTGGAGACATTTCTATCTGTATTAGTTTATATATATATATTATATATATATATATATATATATATATATAATATAACCAAATTATTTTTAAAAATTATTTCCAAACGAACAGGAAATTGGAAGTAAAGTTGACACTCCAATATCAACCAAATGGAACTTTCATTCTGGGATATTAACTTGAGCATTCCAGGCCATTCCCTTAGGCAGAGAACATTATCCCTCTCTTCATTCGCCTTCATCCTATATATATATATATATATATATATATATATATATATATATATATATATATATATATATATATATATATAGAGGAGGAGGAGGAGAGGAGGGGCGACAAGCGCTTCGCGAAATGAGAAATCATCGCGCGGAACCTTTGTAAGGTTGTAAGGTAAGGTAAGGTATATATATATAATATATATATATATCACCGCTCTTTGCCACGGAAAGTGAGGAAGGTAATTTTTTAGTCTTGCGATAAATGGTGAAGCGTAAATTATGAATTCTGTATTTAAATAATACTCGTCGTTATCTTTCCATTTATCAAAACTATTACATTTATTCTAGAATTAAAGCGTTTATCCAAGTGTGTGGAACAGAGCAAGAGAATTTCAGATATTCAAGCAGAGAGACAAGTTTCTCCCTTTATACCCACAACACGGAAGACATTTGGAAATTTTTTTTATAGAAATTTTTTCACACATTTTAAATAAAATTAGTATTCCTATATCTAAAATACATCAGTTTCTCCTTAGATCCTGAGTCAGTGTTTCCCAACAGGGTGACGCGAAATTTTAGTAAAACCGCAAAAATAACTAATTCAGAAGTCAGACGTTGTTGAACATATGCAAATTTCAACTCAAACAAAAACATTTCCAATTTATTACGCCCATATGGAAACTATACAGGTTAAGTTTGATGTTACGTAGAGCTCAGGGGCGAACTGGATGTTGAACGGTTGGGGTTGCAAAACCTTAGGGATGCTGCGAAAGAAGACGAATAGCATTGGGATGACTTGAGCCAGAAAATGTTGTGAACAATGAAACTTTATAGTTTATGAATACATTATACAGGAACCTTGGGAATAAAATCTCCTTTATCTTAATGAACTTTTAAGTTTTTAAAGTTTTCCTTTGCATACTATAGTTCTTGTACTAATAATCAGGGTCTTCCCATGACATATTATATGACCAACCCTACTAAATTATCTCATTATCTCTAAATTATCATTGACGTAAGAGATTTTCATCTACTTGGTTTATCTCATATGCTTCCATAAGGGAAAATTCAATGCATTATATAATGCCTTTATAATTCCCGAACTGAAAGTTACTCATGGAGTTCTCCAAGGAAGTATTTTTGACACTCAAAAACGATCTTCGTAAATGGCTTTCATAATTCGCCTAATGGAAAAGTATTTAAGAACTCAGACGATACTTTCTTGGTGAATTTGAGTACTTTATCGTATCCCTAAATAAAGTAAAAACAGATATATCAATACTGATTATATGCATGGCTGGAAGCCAACGATTTATTTTCAAATAAAAACGTAAAAAGAAACAACTCCAGATACTGATATACTTATCTACTCAAATACGACAAGGAGTGTCGCAGTAGCGAAAATTATTTGCATTAGATGACTAACCTTATTGATACATTTAAAAATAAATCGCGAGCACTGAAAAGTCGTTGCAACGTACTGAATTTCAGTAGTGTAGCAACAGAGTCCACGCATTATATCTTTTAGTCTCTCCTTGCACACTTTACACACAATATAGTTGCTGAAGGAAATGCTCGCGACTACACTATTAACCTTTATTTATTAACAAAAAATAAATAAGAAGCGCATACAAAATAGAGGTTAATTGGTTATACAATAAATAAAAAGGAGCGTCTTAAACTTATTACATAAGTTGCCTTAAAAGTACCTATAAAATTATTAAATTTCTTTCTTCACGATAACCCAAAAAGTTTTCAGAAATTTTACTCGTTTGGTACCTGCTTTTTCCACACAACCCTTCCCCTACTACCCCTTGTCCCTCACGCCCTGTCCCTATCTTTCACTTTTCCTCTTCTTCCTTTAAAAATGTCACATGTTGACTTTTTTTAAAGCGACTTTCTTTGTTGTTTACTTAAGGTTGTTGTTTACATAAGGATCTCTTTAATGTTTGTTAGAAGGCTACTACAAGACAGTTTCACAAGACGCAGATTAATTGTGGGTCATAATAATATAAACTTAGTGTGTGTGTGTGTGGTGTGTGTGTGTGTGTGTGTGTGTGTGTGTGAAATTTTTAAATAAAAATTTTTTGCAGAAGCATAACTACATATAAATTCTACCTCTTAACCCAAATAAAATAAGTGTGTGGTGGTAGGTATATATATATGTGTGTGTGTGTGTGTGTGTGTGTGTAGGTATGGGTGTAGGGTGTGTGTGGGTGGGTGGTTAGATGTGAGTGTAAAATGAAGGCTTACAAGCTCAATTAGTAATATCAGAAGGTAATTCGAAATTGAAATCGCCCTAACGAAAGTAAAGAAAATCGTAAAACGTTTTATGATAACATTAATGATATAAATCTGATACGGGGCGATACTGGGTCATTAGGTGATTTTAACGTTAACATTAATTACTGAGTATTCGCCATGAAATTATTTTAAAGGCCCATACTTTAACCTTAATACTCAAAGCAAATATAACCGTTTATGCAGAAAAGATCTTGCTTCAGGGAAGATAGTTTCAAAAGAGAAAATCAGCAGAGCACCAGATCTGTTTCATAATGTTATCCAAACAATTATAATGAAATACTAGACTCCTTTAAACTAAGATCTTTAAAAGTCATTATTAGAAGAGGCAGTTTCATTAGATTTTAAATTATCTAGATATAAATCAAGTCTTTGGAGAGGGATAAAGAACTGGCAGGGAATTATAGTTATTAGTTGACCACCTTATAATAAACCAAACTTTCAAAATATTGAATTCGACATCAAATGCTATGCTACATACTAAAACTATGCTTATTTCAATTTATTTTTAAATTGGCACACAAAGGTGTCTTTTATCATAATGACGTTCCAGATACTCGATATTCCTCATAAAATATCATTATGGTCATAGGGTATTATCATGGTCATGAACGCATTTGAGAGAGTATTCTATTTTTTGGCCCAGAGTTGTATATGTATATATTATTACCATTTATGGTATGATGAAAGAGGTAATAAACTTTTCGGTTTATTAGACTTTTTTCGATAACATTCCTAAGAAAGGATTGATTAAAACAGATAAAAATTCCCTATATTTAATATACCAAATTTCCAAGTTTACGGATGACGTGTATTTAATCGGAGAAAACATGAAAACGTTTATTAATCATGATAATAAAACTTCGGAAATCAATCTAAATATGATGAAAGAATGGTTGCAGAAATAGGAAATGAAATTTAACGATGATAGAAGCAGAATGAGGTGTACAAGCTATTATGTGGCAGGTTGGATGTTAGATATCTATTTTAGATGAGAAAATTGTAAGGATTATTTTTACGAAAGACTTCAAGTTTCGAAACAAAACTTAGCAGTAAGTAAGACGACTAATAACGTATCAGGTTTCATTTCAAGTTATTCTGAAGACAAAGATACCGTTGTGCTCATTGATAAGTCATCCATCGTACATTCAGAATATGCAATTCAATTTTGGTCAACGTACACATGCCAGAAGAGTTCGGAGTTCTAGAGAGTTCATGCAGGAAGGAGCAAGGAAGTAATTCTTTTAATAATTCTTTTAGTATATCTTCACAAAACTTATGAAACTGTACTAAAAAAAAAGCTTTATTCACTTGAAACACTAGGTTCATTAAGGGTAAAATTCATACAAGAATTTTAAACAAGGATTTTAAATTCATACAGGTGTTCATACAAGGATTTTAGGTTCGAGTATGTAGATTAAGTTTGATTTACACTCATTTTAACAAATATAAACTTTGGCTACAGTCAATTGTAAATAAACTACAGTAGAAAAAACGTAAATGTATTGAAAAAAATTGGATGTAAACATGAAAATAAATTAGTAAAAATCTAAATCGTGGTGATTGATCATTCGCCGGCCATCTGATCATTCGCCGGCCATCAAATGTTCGATGTAAGAAACTTTCATTAAAATATTTATTTAATATTTCCTTTTAAATTCAACATTTTTGCCTTAATATTTTTAGTTCTATTTTATATTCCTATTTGTGTTAATAGTTTTAAGGGCTTGTAATTAGTAATTCAAATGTAATTGCTTCGCTCTAAAAGTTGCAGTAAAGTTTGAACACATTCAAACCACCAAATTTGGCATCTCAGTAAAATTGTGTCTCGCATTTGTAAAGATGGAAAGTTCATAATGGCCTAAAACTGTGATTGTTGATGGTTACTCATGATATGAGCACTGTGTGTGTGTGTGTGTGTATAAAAACTCGTTTAGTATGAGTAGTTTGGACTAGTACAGTATATTAATGTTTATTATGAAATAAATATAGTATGAAGCGCGGTCGGGATTGAGTTCATAGCAGTAAGAGTTCACAAATTAAACCCTTGTAGAGATTAAAATCTCCAAAGAAAACACGTTCATTTTATGGAAAGCTACTCAGGATTACAGTTAAAGTTTGTAAAGAATGTTTGGTAGGAAAATTAGGAATGATCTTTATTCTAAGTTGTAAGTACTGAAGGTATAGGAGATGCGTTTTCAAAGAGGGATTATGATGTAATCGCGCTTTTTCCAATACTTTTATTTCATAATGTACTAAACGCATATTTTAACTGATAAAAGTTTGAGAGTTATAAGAAATTAACATTTTTTAGACGCTTATGAAAAACTATTATAAATTATTAAACTTTATAGAAAACTATTCAGATGACACAAGATATGGGTATAGGTATGATATGGGTACTGTTGGGAGTTTCCTCGCTTGAAGTAGGGTGTACGTCAGCCCATTCCTGTTTATGCAGAAGGTTAAATACAGTATATATTTACGTAAATCGAAAACTTGAGCAAGACCGTAAACTGGGCATGACAAATGCCCTGGTTAAATGGTTTTAATAACCTTCAAGTATTATTAAATAGAATGAATAAAAAACCTATAAAAACTGCCTAGTGTAAATTAGGTTTAACTCTTTATTCTACTTTATAACCTCATTGAATGAGTAAATTAGTATGCGAAATAAATGTAACGAAGGTGCAAATATTCTCTACAGCATTTCTTTCCTTATTTGTTTTCTAACTTTGCTATACTTCTTACTTCAACACTTTTTCTGTCAACATTTTTTTTGGCTGGAAAGAAGGAGTACGTTATCTATTCTTTTCCTTACATTTTATGCTTTCTATGAAGGACTACTTTACAGGAAGATCAATGAAAACATCGTATGAGTGTTTATTTCTTTTGGTAGTTTCAATTCCTTTTCATTCCTTCCTGGACTAACCTGTTGGAGACATTTCTATCTGTATTAGTTTATATATATATATATATATATTATATATATAATATATAAACCAAATTATTTTTAAAATTATTTCCAAACGAACAGGAAATTGGAAGTAAAGTTGACACTCCAATATCAACCAATGGAACTTTCATTCTGGGATATTAACTTGAGCATTCGAGGCCATTCCCTTAGGCAGAGAACATTATCCCTCTCTTCATTCGCCTTCATCCTATATATATATATATATATATATATATATATATATATATAATATATATATATATATCTATATATATATATAGAGGAGGAGGAGGAGAGGAGGGGCGACAAAGCGCTTCGCGAAATGAGAAATCATCGCGCGGAACCTTTGTAAGGTTGTAAGGTAAGGTAAGGTATATATATTATATTATATATATATATCACAGCTCTTTGCCACGGAAAGTGAGGAAGGTAATTTTTTAGTCTTGCGATAAATGGTGAAGCGTAAATTATGAATTCTGTATTTAAATAATACTCGTCGTTATCTTTCCATTTATCAAAACTATTACATTTATTCTAGAATTAAAGCGTTTATCCAAGTGTGTGGAACAAGCAAGAGAATTTCAGATATTTCAAGCAGAGAGACAGTTTCTCCCTTTATACCCACAACACGGAAGACATTTGGAAATTTTTTTTATAGAAATTTTTTCACACATTTTAAATAAAATTAGTATTCCTATATCTAAAATACATCAGTTTCTCCTTAGATCCTGAGTCAGTGTTTCCCAACAGGGGTGACGCGAAATTTTAGTAAAACCGCAAAAACTAATTCAGAAGTCAGACGTTGTTGAACATATGCAAATTTCAACTCAAACAAAACATTTCCAATTTATTACGCCCATATGGAAACTATAACAGGTTAAGTTTGATGTTACGTAGAGCTCAGGGGCGAACTGGATGTTGAACGGTTGGGGTTGCAAACCTTAGGGATGCTGCGAAAGAAGACGAATAGCATTGGATGAATTGAGCCAGAAAATGTTGTGAACAATGAAACTTTATAGTTTTATGAATACATTATACAGGAAACCTTGGGAATAAATCTCCTTTATCTTAATGACTTTTTAAGTTTTTAAAGTTTTTCCTTTGCATACTATAGTTCTTGTACTAATAATCAGGGTCTTCCCATGACATATTATATGACCAACCCTACTAAATTATCTCATTATCTCTAAATATCATTTACGTAAGAGATTTTCATCTACTTGGTTTATCTCATATGCTTCCATAAGGGAAAATTCAATGCATTATATAATGCCTTTATAATTCCCGAACTGAAATTACTCATGGAGTTCTCCAAGGAAGTATTTTTGACACTCAAAAACGATCTTCGTAAATGGCTTTCATAATTCGCCTAATGGAAAAGTATTTAAGAACTCAGACGATACTTTCTTGGTGAATTTGAGTACTTTATCGTATCCCTAAATAAAGTAAGAAACAGATATATCAATACTGATTATATGCATGGCTGGAAGCCAACGATTTATTTTCAAATAAAAACGTAAAAAGAAACACTCCAGATACTGATATACTTATCTACTCAAATACGACAAGGAGTGTCGCAGTAGCGAAAATTATTTGCATTAGATGACTAACCTTATGATACATTTAAAAATAAATCGCGAGCACTGAAAAGTCGTTGCAACGTACTGAATTTCAGTAGTGTAGCAACAGAGTCCACGCATTATATCTTTTAGTCTCTCCTTGCACACTTTACACACAATAGAGTTGCTGAAGGAAATGCTCGCGACTACACTATTAACCTTTATTTATTAACAAAAAATAATTAAGAAGCGCATACAAAATAGAGGTTAATGGTTATACAATAAATAAAAAGGAGCGTCTTAAACTTATTACATAAGTTGCCTTAAAAGTACCTATAAAATTATTAAATTTCTTTCTTACACGATAACCCAAAAAGTTTTTTCAGAAATTTTACTCGTTTGGTACCTGCTTTTTCACACAACCCTTCCCCTACTACCCTTGTCCCTCACGCCCTGTCCCTATCTTCACTTTTCCTCTTCTTCCTTTAAAAATGTCACATGTTGACTTTTTTTAAAGCGACTTTCTTTGTTGTTTACTTAAGGTTGTTGTTTACATAAGGATCTCTTTAATGTTTGTTAGAAGGCTACTACAAGACAGTTTCACAAGACGCAGATTAATTGTGGGTCATATAATATAAACTTAGTGTGTGTGTGTGTGTGTGTGTGTGTGTGTGTGTGGTGTGTGTGTGTGTGAAATTTTAAATAAAATTTTTTGCAGAAGCATAACTACATATAAATTCTACCTCTTAACCCCAAATAAAATAAGTGTGTGGTGGTAGGTATATATATATGTGTGTGTGTGTGTGTGTGTGTGTGTAGGTATGGGTGTAGGGTGTGTGTGGGTGGGTGGTTAGATGTGAGTGTAAAATGAAGGCTTACAAGCTCAATTAGTAATATCAGAAGGTATTCGAAATTGAAATCGCCCTAACGAAAGTAAGAAAATCGTAAAACGTTTTATGATAACATTAATGATATAAATCTGATACGGGGCGATACTGGGTCATTAGGTGATTTTAACGTTAACATTAATTACTGAGTATTCGCCATGAAATTATTTAAAGGCCCATACTTTAACCTTAATACTCAAAGCAAATATAACCGTTTGCAGAAAAGATCTTGCTTCAGGGAAGTAGTTTCAAAAGAGAAAATCAGCAGAGCACCAGATCTGTTTCATAATGTTATCCAAACAATTATAATGAAATACTAGACTCCTTTAAACTAAGATCTTTAAAAGTCATTATTAGAAGAGGCAGTTTCATTAGATTTAAATTACTAGATATAAATCAAGTCTTGGAGAGGGATAAAGAACTGGCAGGGAATTATAGTTATTAGTTGACCACCTTATAATAAACCAAACTTTCAAATATTGAATTCGACATCAAATGCTATGCTCTACTAAATACTATGCTATATTTCAATTTATTTTAAATTGGCACACAAAGGTGTCTTTTATCATAATGACGTTCCAGATACTCGATATTCCTCATAAAATATCATTATGGTCATAGGGTATTATCATGGTCATGAACGCATTTGAGAGAGTATTCTATTTTTTGGCCCAGAGTTGTATATGTATATATTATTACCATTTATGTATGATGAAAGAGGTAATAAACTTTTCGGTTTATTAGACTTTTTTCGATAACATTCCTAAGAAAGGATTGATTAAAACAGATAAAAATTCCCTATATTTAATATACCAAATTTCCAAGTTTACGGATGACGTGTATTTAATCGGAGAAACATGAAAACGTTTATTAATCATGATAATAAAACTTCGGAAATCAATCTAAATATGATGAAAGAATGGTTGCAGAAATAGGAAATGAATTTAACGATGATAGAAGCAGAATGAGGTGTACAAGCTATTATGTGGCAGGTTGGATGTTAGATATCTATTTTAGATGAGAAAATTGTAAGGATTATTTTTACGAAAGACTTCAAGTTTCGAAAAACAAAACTTAGCAGTAAGTAAGACGACTAATAACGTATCAGGTTTCATTTCAAGTTATTCTGAAGAAAAGATACCGTTGTGCTCATTGATAAGTCATCCATCGTACATTCAGATATGCAATTCAATTTTGGTCAACGTACACATGCCAGAAGAGTTCGGAGTTCTAGAGAGTTTCATGCAGGAAGGAGCAAGGAAGTAATTCTTTTAATAATTCCTTTTAGTATATCTTCACAAAACTTTGAACTGTACTAAAAAAAAAAGCTTTATTCACTTGAAACACTAGGTTCATTAAGGGTAAAATTCATACAAGAATTTTAAACAAGGATTTTAAATTCATACAGGTGTTCATACAAGGATTTTAGGTTCGAGTATGTAGATTAAGTTGATTTACACTCATTTTAACAAATATAAACTTTGGCTACAGTCAATTGTAAATAAACTACAGTAGAAAAAACGTAAATGTATTGAAATAAATTGGATTAAACATGAAAATAAATTAGTAAAAATCTAAATCGTGGTGATTGATCATTCGCCGGCCATCTGATCATTCGCCGCCGGCCATCAAATGTTCGATGTAAGAAACTTTCATTAAAATATTTATTTAATATTTCCTTTTAAATTCAACATTTTTGCCTTAATATTTTTAGTTCTATTTTATATTCCTATTTGTGTTAATAGTTTTAAGGGCTTGTAATTAGTAATTCAAATGTAATTGCTTCGCTCTAAAGTTGCAGTAAAGTTTGAACACATTCAAACCACCAATTTGGCATCTCAGTAAAATTGTGTCTCGCATTTGTAAAGATGGAAAGTTCATAATGGCCTAACTGGTGATTGTTGATGGTTACTCATGATATGAGCACTGTGTGGTGTGTGTGGTGTGATAAAAACTCGTTTAGTATGAGTAGTTTGGACTAGTACAGTATATTAATGTTTATTATGAAATAAATATAGTATGAAGCGCGGGTCGGGATTGAGTTCATAGCAGTAAGAGTTCACAAATGAAACCCCATTGGTAGAGATTAAAATCTCCAAAGAGAACACGTTCATTTTATGGAAAGCTACTCAGGATTACAGTTAAAGTTTGTAAAGAATGTTTGGTAGGAAAATTAGGAATGATCTTTATTCTAAGTTGTAAGTACTGAAGGTATAGGAGATGCGTTTTTCAAAGAGGGATTATGAGTAATGCCGCTTTTTCCAATACTTTTTATTTCATAATGTACTAAACGCATATTTTAACTTGATAAAAGTTTGAAGAGTTATAAGAAATATTAACATTTTTTAGACGCTTATGAAAAACTATTATAAATTATTAAACTTTATAGAAAACTATTCAGATGACACAAGATATGGGTATAGGTATGATATGGGTACTGTTGGGAGTTTCCTCGCTTGAAGTAGGGTGTACGTCAGCCCATTCCTGTTTATGCAGAAGGTTAAATACAGTATATATTTACGTAAATCGAAACTTGAGCAAGACCATAAACTGGGCATGACAAATGCCCTGGTTAAATGGTTTTAATAACCTTCAAGTAGTATTAAATAGAATGAATAAAAAACCTATAAAAACTGCCTAGTGTAAATTAGGTTTAACTCTTTATTCTACTTTATAACCTCATTGAATGAGTAAATTAGTATTCGAAATAAATGTAACGAAGGTGCAAATATTTTTTACAGCATTTCTTTCCTTATTTGTTTTCTAGCTTGCTATACTTCTTACTTCAACACTTTTTCTGTCAACATTTTTTTTTGGCTGGAAAGAAGGAGTACGTTATCTATTCTTTTCCTTACATTTATGCTTTCTATGAAGGACTACTTTACAGGAAGATCAATGAAAACATCGTATGAGTGTTTATTTCTTTTCGGTAGTTTCAATTCTTTTCATTTATTCCTTATCATTCCTGACTAACCTGTTGGAGACATTTCTATCTGTATTAGTTTATATATATATATATATATATATATATATATATATATATATATATATATATACCAAATTATTTTTAAAAATTATTTCCAAACGAACAGGAAATTGGAAGTAAAGTTGACACTCCAATATCAACCAAATGGAACTTTCATTCTGGGATATTAACTTGAGCATTCCAGGCCATTCCCTTAGGCAGAGAACATTATCCCTCTCTTCATCGCCTTCATCCTATATATATATATAATATATATTATATATATATATATATATACACTCTTCGTAATGAGATTACGCCCTCACATTAGAACAAACAAGCACATTCTCTCGACTAGCGGGGCCTAGGGAAACATTAACCAACTCTTAATACATATCTTCAGGTTGAACATCCTCTCTCTCTTTCTATTATATATATATATATATATATATATATATATATATAGAGAGAGAGAGAGAGAGAGAGAGAGAGAGAGACAGACAGACAGACAGACAGACGAGACAGACAGAGAGAAATTTAGTGCTACATCAAGCTTAATTAGCAAGTATGAGTAATTCATGTTTAAATTAGTCTAAAAATAAAGTTAAAACGAATAAGTTATTGGTTACTTTAGAGACAAACAGTATAAACGTTAACACTAAGTAGGAAGTACTCCAACTTATATGAATTTCATATCTGAAGCGGTCATTAAAAAGAAAGGTTGTTTAATGTTTCTATATAAGATGTTCTGCTACACCGAGGAACTGCACAACAAAAGCACCAATTGCAGTTGGGCGTAATTTGTCACGCATTTATAGACAGTCAGTACTAACGAGACTTCCTTACAAAGTTCGTGAACACCGAGAAGACAGTTCCTTGAATTTTTTTAAAAATTATTAATCATTATCTTGTTTTTAGCCAAGTTTCGCTAGTACATTAGGAGCGATCTGCACTTTGAGTCTGTTTTTACTACCTGAATTCATACAGATACACTCAACGTAAAACCTTCTAAATTTAGAACTTATAACTTCTTTTTGAGGTCGGATTTTAGGGGAAGTTTCTTCTTCTTTTGGGTATCAAAGCTTCTTGTCAAATGATATAATAACTTCTTTTAATGATACATAACTTCTTTAGACAGAAGAAATTATCCTCAAAATTTCTTTTTTAAATGATTTGAGACAATAAAAGTTAATACTTCTGTGTAGAGAAGAAGGTTGCGGGAAGCCTTTTTTACCTGTCTGTTATGATAATTAAAACCCATTCTGTCTATTAGAGTGGGTTTTAATTATCATATTTTGACCTTCACGTAGAAAAAAGTGAAGTTTTTTGCATTTACCTCTGTGTTGTTTTCTACATATATCAAATTACGATTACATTCAAATACAAATACACCTTTCAGACAGGATTCTCGTACCAAAGGCTTCATGAGAGAAGTCCAAACATCTGCTACCTGAAGTCTTGCACCATTCAAACTCTGTCCATATCAGTATCTTGTTTTATATGAAGCGAGCTAAATTGTCCTCAGACGATGCGGAAGTAAACATTTTGCTCAGCCACTGTGTCAATAAAGACTGAGACAAAGATTGTCCAACTGGAAATCGTGACCGGAAATTACACTGTCTTGCTTCATGACATACTTTCGCAAAGGGGAGGATATTTTGGTCATATTGTGCTTGTTGCTCTTAAGAAAACGACTCTCATCCTTCCCCAATAATCGTGCCACGTTTCCCAAATGTAATTCAATTCATTAATTTTTAATTTAGTGTTTCATAATTAAGGAATCACACTGTATATATCATGAAAACATACATTTTACATAAATTATTTGCATTGGAAACGATATTATGACGCAGTCATTCCCCTAAACCAGTGGTTCCCAATCTAAGGGTAAATTACCTCACTAGGGTAATGACAACAATCTTGTGGGGTAATGACATGTGATCCAGTAGTTATAAAAAAAATAATATTGCAATAATCCAGAAATTATATAAAAATAATAACTCATGAGTGGGGTAATGGGGGTGGGTTAGAATTGGGTTTTGGGTGACCATACAAAAAGGTTGGGAACCACTGCTCTAAACAATCTCTCTCTCTCTCTCTCTCTCGTATATATATATATATATATATGTTCATTATTAAATATTTAAATATCCTAAATTATGGTATGTGTAAAGTTTACTCACAACACACGAAGAAACTGTCCGTTGCGCACATTCTCTCTCGTTGTGCATGGTTCCGTCACCCATCTTTTGGTTTCTTGGCTCGCAGAAACTTTTCCTCCGTTTTGAAGTTCTTTTTTCGCGTTTCGTTTTCAAACATTCGAATGACTTCATTGAAAAGACTGAAACCATGAATTTCTCCTGTGGAAAACTCATTAACTTTGACGAAGAATCTCTCTTTACGGAAGTATCTTTTGAAAATGGAAAAAAATTCCTCAAAAATTAATTACGATTGAATGTCTTCCGCCTTTATATTCAAATATTACTAGTTTGGAAATTATGTATTTATGCGTTGACGAGAGTTTTCGTTTAACAGTGGAGTATATTATTAATATAAGCTGTTAGTGTCTCTAAGGAGTTCCTTCATAATCTGTTATCATAGTGGATATCACCCTAAATTTTGTCCTTTAGGAGTATTTTAATTTAATACGTGTGAACGCTGTATATATATATATATATATATATAATATATATAATATATATATATATTATATATATATAATAATATATGGATAGAGAGAGAGAGAGAGAGAGAGAGAGATGTACTTTAGGTGCCAAGAGTACTAGAGTATTAGACAAAAGTTTTAAGTGCATTACAAAATTTAGCTTGTATACAGTTATACGCTGTAAAAATAGTGTTTCTCTTAAAGTTTTTCCCCCCACACAGTTTTGTCCTCTTAAACACGTTTAAAGGTAGCCGTTTTCGACCTCCGATTAATTAATGAACATTTTAGGGATTCAATGTTTGGTATAATGTCGCAAAATATCCCTTGGATCATACACCAGGTCCAAACATTTTGCATGCTTGTATGTTTTAATGTTAAATACATTTTAAACTTATTTTAACTTAATGTAATCTTGTTTTCACAAAAGTTCAACATTAAAAGAGTTTATAGTGAACGTGGGATGATTTGAATAAAACCATCTTCCTCATATTAGTCCTAAATATTTGCTATAATTCAGATTCGAGGACGATGTAGACTCGGACCTCGCTAATTCGACACTCGATATTTCGGATACCGCGATAATTCGGCTATTTTTCTGCGTATCGAAATACCAGGCACATTTCGGAAGATTTGGTGAAATTTGCCTGATATTTCGACACGCAGAAAAATAGCCGAATTATCGCGATATCCGAAATACCTAGTGTCGAATTAGAGAGGTCCGAGTGTAGTTCCATTTTGGTTTCCGTCTCACTGACCCTTCGTGGTGGTAGTACCCAACCTCCTTTTAGCCTGACTTTTTAATCAGTCATCCGCGTTAATAACTTCTTTCGGAATGTATAGTTTGTCACTCAGCATTAAACTCGACTACACGAACTAGATAATAAAGTTCCACTCGGAGTTCTTTACTCCAAACTAATAATAATGATATTCTCTCATTTTCTATTTACAGAAAGGAAACTCATTCCAGCAGTCGTTTCATTTCACGACATATACAGCTGCATTAAAAGAACGCTATAGCTTCCTCCTTTAAATGGTGCGCGCATTAGGTTTTGTGAACCTCAGCTTTTAAATGAAGACATAAAGACTATCAGACTATCAGACTATCAGGGCCGGCGAGAGTTGCCACGGGCCCCGGGGAAGGATTGGTATATAATATGGCTCCGCTATTTACTCAGTATTTTATTATGAATGTTTTTATGTGTACATAACGAGCAAACTGATTATATGTTCAAGTCACCAGTATGATAATCTCTATAAAGTGTATGTTCATTAATTATATTTCCTCTTTGTTATTTAAGCAATTGCTTTATTAATATTTTTAGATTTTATCCCCCCTCTTTTTGGGACCCCTACCTAGAGGTCCGGGCCCGGGGATTTATCCCGGCTTCCCCGCCCTCTCGGCGGCCCTACTTAGGATGTTACTAAAATAATAATAATAATAATAATAATAATAATAATAATATAACGAATATCTGGTTTTAGATAAAACTAACTTTGATATTTCTAACGAATCAAAATGAACAAAACTATTTTTAAAACTAAGACACAAAACTAATTTTCAACTAATCATAATATAAACTACCAAATAATTTAGTTACAATATTCTTTGCAAAAAAAGAAAACAAAATATCCAGTTTGGGCATATACCCCACCATCCCCCTAACTCTTGACTTATCATCACCAGCAACATCGAAATTCGAACCCCCGACCTTAGCGTCTTCGCTTCGTTTATAAAGAAACGGTATTATTCGCTGAGTTGCCAACGCTGGCGTTTACAGTATATATATATATATATAACAGGGTGGGCCGAAGTCTGGATCCATAGGAAAATATTATTTTAATACATAATTACAACAAATGGTAAATACTTAAAATGAATATCAACTTTAACTCGTAATGCGTATCCGTGATACTGTACAGTAGTTCGTACTCCAGTATAAATACTCAAATACTTTTTTTATTTCAGCCCAGAAATGGCTTCGAATCTAACAACAGAAGACCGGGTAGAACTTGTGCTCATGTACGCAAGACAGGGCGCTACACACAGAGAAGTTGCTACCGAATTCAATAGAAATCATCCTGATAAGCATCCAGTACACATGCGACTGTGGCAAGTTGTTTTAAACGTTTCAAAGAAACAGGAAGTGTACATGATCGACGTCGTTCTGGTCGTCCAAAAACTGCAACTGATTAAATACCTCTGCAATGGTATGTGACACTTAACGAATAGTCCAGTAAAGTCAACAAGAAGATTATCAAATGAACACGCATCTCGAGAACGTCAATTCGAAGAATTATTAAAAATCATAAATTCCATCCCTAAGTGTCTCGATGTCAGAGGCCGCCAATTTGAGCATTTGTTATAATTTGTTGTTTATCTGGAGTACGAACCACTGTACAGTATCACGGATACGCATTTACGAGTTAAAGTTGATATTCATTTTAAGTATTTACCATTTGTTGTAATTTATGTATTAAAATAAATATTTTCCTATGGATCCAGACTTTCGGCCCACCCTGTATATATATATATATATATATATAGAATGATGATGACTGGAAGTGAATTTGAAGCACTCACGAATATGACCTGTTCTGAAAACGTGCTGAAGAAGGATAGTCTCCTTTCTTCCGAAACGTTGAGATTTCTACTAAGCATTTCAGACCTTTTTATAGGGATTACACACACACCTTGATTAACCTTGGTTTGCTTGCTCTTGAATTGTTCATTCTGACGAAGGTCAAGCTTGTCACTCTATCTTAGACCTACAGTTTAACGTGGAATCCGAACCACGCCCTACCAGCAGCCAGGCGTCTTAACCACTAGGCTACCCAGGGTACCCATTTATCTACCAACCAATTTTTATTGTGTGGAAGGATGAACAGTTGGGTTTTGTTGCGCGCCGTCTGCCGTCACCGAGTCTCGATCCCGGTGCCGATGGATTCGTGTGTGTGTATATTTATATATATATAATATATATATAGATATATATATACTGTATATATATATATCATTATATACTGTATTATAATAAGTAGGAAAGTATTAATTACCATCAAATAGATCTTTTCTCTCATCACTAATTGAATTGAGTTCAATTGAATAACCTTAATTATTAATAATAAAATAAATACATTGGCTTTACAATTTACAATTTACAATGACATAAATAATTGTGAAGCTCGACTATTCATTTTATTTAACTTGGCCTTTAAGCTTATAGGCTTTACGCTTTCGTGTGAATAAGTGTTACCGGGAAACATATTAGTTAAAATAAAGACGAGTGTTTCTGTGTTCTCTCTCTCTCTCTCTCTCTCTCTCTCTCATCTCTCTCTCTCTCTCTCCCTCTCTCTATCTCCTCTCTCTCTCTCTCTCTCTCTCTATATATATATATTATATATATATATAATATATATATATATCTATATATATATCATCTCTCTTGTTAATTTACATTTGGATGAATATATGCAAACGAATTAATTATCACTGTGTTAGAGCATAATACACAAAGTGTAATTGAATAACATAACATTTACTCTCACATGCTCACACCCTGCAGAACAGCCTCTCAAACACATACAGCATACAGTACACATACTCAAAGGAGTGTTTGGTTTTCAAGACTTTGCTAAAATTATGGCCTGCTTAACTGTGTATATTTTGTGTGTGTGTGTGTGTGTGTGTGCTTATATACATTATCCTTACATTGAGTTTTATCGTAGTTAATAGGCGAAAAAGCTCATTTAAATGTGTAACGGGTTCGGGGGGTAGGGTGTGAAGCTTCAGAGACGAAGATCAGTATGTGAGATTCTTCAACCATCATATTATTAAAAGAGCTCTGAAATATAAAGGTATTTGTCGCGAATATCAAAGTGTCGTTTTAGACTTGTTTAGACTCGTCGTTTTAGACTTTAATGGCATGTAGTTATGTAGTTTTATGTATTTTGTATTTCAGTGAGGGGTAATAATATATATTTCCATTCCTTAAACTCCTAATTGCTTTTTTGGCAGAGCAAATTGAAACGGAATAACTTATACAAATTTAGTTCATTATTTAGACGCGAATGTTTATCTATATCACTCTAAAAGCTGCTAATTGTGTTTACTTTAGAAAGGTGATTACAGTAGGAATCAATGTATTACATAAAAACTAAAGTATTTAACCTAGTAAGCGTTATCGACGAATTATCGTCTATCGGTGGGTATAAAAATAAAAAAAAGTGACGCTTAACAGGTTAAAGAGTACAGTGACAGTAACTAGAAAGTTAACGTAGAGCAGATGAAGCGCTTCCCTTCTTGACAAGCAGTGAAACCGTCGGAAACTAAAGGAAAAAAAAAAAGTACACTTCTCGAAATGAAAATAAACCTTTCATTTTTACACTTCTTGTATCTTTGGATTTATACTTAGAGTATATTTAGGTTTTTTTTTTTTGTTCTTTACTGTCCATTCTAAAGTAGGCGTAAAGAACAATTTTTAGAGTGTGTGTGTATAGACCGTTCCCTACACTGGAATCAATAGCAATTTATTCACATGCTTACTGAATGTAGGTCAGCGTATAAGTTCTGTTGGGCATAATGTTATTTCAATAATTTACCAAATAGATTCCGCTTCCAAGCCGCTAACCAATTTTTAGAAGTAAGGCGAGTTCAAATTGAAAATTGTATGAAACCTTTTATTTTTCATTGTTTTAGAAAACACATTGGAAATAATTTAGCATTTCTTTTCGCTATATAGACCCATCTTATAAACCATATATATATATATATATATACACACACACACACACACACTGTATATGTATATATAGGGTGGCCCAAAAGTCAGGACACATAGGGGAAATTGATTTATATTAATACTGTTTGTTTTCTCTGTTGAATGGCCTTCTACAGTAGATCACCAGATCTGGCGCCCCTTGATTTCCTTTTGTGAGGTCATTTAGAAATCCATCGTTTACAGTGATCGTACCCGGTCTTTAGAGAAAATGAAAACTCAAATAACGGCTGAAATGTTCCAAGAGTTTCCCTGTTGTGTTGAAATGCGTGAGGATGTCATTCAGAAGAAGAATTGAGAAGGGAATCGAGGTTAATAGGTCCCGGTTTGATCATTTATTATAAATAAACCAACATATAGCATATTATGTGAATCAGATTATTTCCCTCGTGTCCTCACTTTCGGGCATCCTGTATATCTATATAGAGGGTGTCCCAAAAAAAACTATATACTCTTTATAGCATCATATATTTTATAATTTAAAAAAAACCAAACAATATATTGTTATATCAATTGCCAATGAAAGGTAAATTAGTAATCTAAGTGATCAAAATGTTATAGCGAGTTGTTTGCATATAAAATTTAATTAACTACGCCAAGTGCTCAAAATGTTCTCCGGTGGCATGAATGCACTTTCAATACAACAAAATCGTGTGGTCTGATAAAGCTACCTTCAAGCTGAATGGCACAGTAAATCGACACAACTGCAGGTACTGGTCACTTGATAATCCACACGTTTATGTGGATAAACATGTTAATTTACCAGGATTAACAGCATGGTGTGGTTTATCATCCAGGGGTTTGGTTGGACCATTTTTCTTTAATGGGACAGTTACCGGTGCCGCATATCTCGACATGCTGCGGACAGAAATTATACCTGCAGTTCGGAAGTTGTTTGGAAACGACGACTTTTACTTTCAACAAGATGGAGCCCCCCCTCATTATCATTGTGATGTCAGAAGGTACCTCGATGAAACGTTGCCTAACCGTTGGATAGGACGAAGAGGAAGCGTTGAGTATCCTCCACGTTCACCGGACTTGACTCCACTTGATTTTTACTTGTGGGGCTACCTGAAGGATGCAGTTTATGGTACAAGACCCGCAACACTCGAACCATTGGACCATTTTTCTTTAATGGGACAGTTACCGGTGCCGCATATCTCGACATGCTGCGGACAGAAATTATACCTGCAGTTCGGAAGTTGTTTGGAAACGACGACTTTTACTTTCAACAAGATGGAGCCCCCCCTCATTATCATTGTGATGTCAGAAGGTACCTCGATGAAACGTTGCCTAACCGTTGGATAGGACGAAGAGGAAGCGTTGAGTATCCTCCACGTTCACCGGACTTGACTCCACTTGATTTTTACTTGTGGGGCTACCTGAAGGATGCAGTTTATGGTACAAGACCCGCAACACTCGAACCATTGGACCATTTTTCTTTAATGGACAGTTACCGGTGCCGCATATCTCGACATGCTGCGGACAGAAATTATACCTGCAGTTCGGAAGTTGTTTGAAACGACGACTTTTATTTCAACAAGATGGAGCCCCCCCTCATTATCATTGTGATGTCAGAAGGTACCTCGATGAAACGTTGCCTAACCGTTGGATAGGACGAAGAGGAAGCGTTGAGTATCCTCCACGTTCACCGGACTTGACTCCACTTGATTTTTACTTGTGGGGCTACCTGAAGGATGCAGTTTATGGTACAAGACCCAACACTCGAACACCTTAAGGATGCAATTAGGGAAAAGTGAGGGACCATCACAGCATCCCATTAGTCCATGTCTGCGAATCAGTTAGTCGACGCATTCAAAAGTGCATTCATGCCGCCGGAGCATTTTGAGCACTTGGCGTAGTTAATTAAATTTATATGCAAACAACTCGCTATAACATTTTGATCACTTAGATTACTAATTTACCTTTCACTCAGGCAATTGCTATAACAATATATTGTTTGGTTTTTTTTAAATTATAAAATATATGATGCTATAAAGAGTATATAATTTTTTTGGGGACACCCTGTATATATAAAGACTTAGAAAATTACAAGAAGTAAATTTGTATTTTATCTGAATTTTGTCCGTAATTTACACCATTTAAATGTAGTCCCAAAAAACAATTTTGTTTAATGTATTTTTCTTTATTTCTTTATTTACCATTTAGTGATTGAGGTGTTTGTAAAAAAAAAAAAAAATAGCTGAAAAATGGTTTTCCAATTCCGGCAATTTTTGTGATGGCTTTTCTAAGTAGTTTTTCGGGAGACATTTTTTAAGTAATTGTTTATATGTTTCAGTGCCAGAAAGCACAAAGTGAAGGGAAAGTGCCGATGTAATCTAGATTTTACCGTTTTGTGAGATGAATCTGCGTGCTTTCGTTGGTCATTTTCTTTGGGGAATTTAGCCCTTCTTTTTGGTTGTATAAAGTAATCTCTCTCTCCCTCTCTCTCTCTCTCTCTCTCTCTCTCTCTCTCTCTCTCTCTCTCTGTTTGTTTACATTTACCGAAAGGAACAATTGCACTGGAAAAAATTTGTGATTATTTTTAATTAAAGTTTGCTAATATTCTTAACTTATTATCTGTAACTGAAGTTGAGTTGAAAGTCTTTGCTCTTCAAACCAAAGCTGACTCTTTCCCTGAACAGCTAAAAATGCTCTAAGATTCAGGGAAAGAACTAAAGCCAATGTAATTTCCATTCTTAATGAAGAGTAAAACGCACATTATAACGATTCTAATCACCCACCGAAAAACCAACAACGCACCCAAATACCAAAACACACACACACACACACACACACGTATATATACATATGTATGTGTGTGTGTTTATGTGTGTGTGAGGGCGTCTCCATCTATGTGTGTGCGTGTGTGTGTTTGTGTGTATGCGTCAGTGTCCCCCATCTATGTGTGTGTGTGTGTTTGTGCGTATGTGTCAGCGTCTCCATCTATGTGTGTGTGTGTGTGTGTGTGTGTGTGTGTGTGTGTGTCCGCTTTCATAGTTTTGCAGGCAATGTTTGCCGTAGTTCTTAGTTACGTTTGAAACACAAAGAACGTAACTTTTTAAAGAGTGGCTTTAATAGACCTTAATTCATAAAAACAAGTTAAGAACCAACTCTTTTGATAGAAAACAAAGCGTAAAAAAAAAATTAATAACCGTGACGTCACATAAAGATATTTGGAAGGAAAGTTTCTCTTAAATAATTTAAATAGTAAATAATGTTTTACATTTATTGTCAAACTTTCAAGATATTGATTCACACTTCATTATAGAATCTAACCCTTATGTATATACTGTATATATATATACAGTATATATATATATGTGTGTGTGTGTGTGTGTGTGTGTGGGTGTGGGTGTGCGCGTGCACCTCGGTGGTGTAGTGGTTAGCTTCGCTGAATACAAATCTACTGGATCGGGTTCGAAAACTTTGTAATTTTTGACTACCCATGGTGGGTCGTCGTTCTGATTCCACGTTAACCTGTCGGTCTAAGGTGGGAAACAGCTTGATCTTCGTCAGAATGAATAATTCATGCGGAAGCATAACCAAAGTTATCAAGGTGTGATATATATATATATATATAATATTATATATATATATATATATATATGATGAATTTCACAATTAAACACGTGAAATGAATGAATGCTGTAAACCCACAAGGAAAAAGAAAAACGATTCCAAGGCCTTTCGTGTATTCAGAGCTACACCTCGTCAGGGAATGACGAGGTGTAGCTCTGAATACACAAAAGGCCTTGGAATCGTTTTCTTTTTCCTTGTGGGTTTGCAGCATATATATACCTTACCTTACAACCTTACAAAGGTTCCACGTGATGATTTCTCATTTCGCGAAGGTCAAGCGTGTCGCCCTCCTCTCGAGTTGGCCTGGTGAAGTAGTGAGTTGGATTCTTGCGCTCTCCACCTCACATAGCCAGGTACGCCCGGCTCATCGGGGATTGTTCTGAGCCAGGCGTCAAGTCTTCTTTTGAAGATTTCCACTGCAACTCCCTTCGTGTTTCTTAGGTCTTTGGGCAGCTGATTAAATAGTTTTGGTCCTCTCACTACAAAACTATTTTCTTTCAGGGTTAAGGATGTTCCCTGTCTCGCCTTCAATTTGGGAATACGACACAGTCTACCGTTTCTACCTTCCACCGTTGTTTGGGGAGTTATGGGATTCAGAGTAAGATTAGGGACTAGTTTCTCCATTATTTTCCAAGTGTAAATAATGGTGTATCTCTCTCTTCTCCTTTCCAGTGAATATAGGTCTAGTTCTCGTAACCTTTCCCAGTAATTTAGTTCTTTGCACCCATTGATCTTGGCTGTGAAACTTCTTTGAATCCCCTCCAGCTGTCTAATGTCTTCTTTTTTATATGGGGATGTTAGGACCGAGCAGTATTCCAGTTTGGGTATTATCAGGGTTTTCAGTAGGGGGATCATTACATTCCTATCCCTTCGTTTAAAAGTTCTCAATATCAGACCCGTTATTCTCTTTGCTCTGTTTACTGCTATCTTATTTTGTGTTTCAAATTTCGCATCATCTGTCATTACAACCCCTAAATCTTTTGCTCTGGAATTTCTCTGGACTTCCTGTCCATTTGGGGTATAATATTCCATGGACTTTAGGTCTTCTCTTTTTCCGTACCGTAATAACTGAAATTTCTCGGTGTTAAACTTCATATTGTTGTCTTCCGTCCACTTGTAAATTTTGTTTATGTCGGTTTGTAGAGATCCTATGTCTTCTGGTTTTCGTATTTTTCTACTGATCTTTGTGTCATCTGCAAAGGATGTTACTGTGCTGTCTCTGGTAACGTCCTCATCTATGTCAGTTAGCATGATTATGAAGAGTAGTGGAGCTAATACCGTTCCTTGTGGTACTGAGCTGAGGACCTCTGATTCTGATGAAGATACTCCTTGTACTGTAACGACTTGCCTCCGCTCACTAAGGAAATTATATATCCATTTCCCTACTTTTCCTGTTATTCCCATATATTTCAGTTTATGTATTATGATTCCATGGTCACACTTGTCGAACGCTTTAGCAAAGTCTGTGTATAGTACATCATAGTTTTCATTACTTTCAAGTGAATCAATAATGTTGTTGTAGTGTTCCATTAGTTGTGACAGGCATGATCTGCCTGACCGAAACCCGTGTTGGTTATCATTGAATTTTTTCTGAGTTTCCAAAAAGTCATAGATTTTCTGTCTAACAATTCATATATATATATATGATACTTGCAGTAAAAAGGACGGGAAACTAAACTGGATTATGAAGAGGTTTACTGAAGAAATATTGCAATCATAAATAGAAAATAAGAAAAAAAAATAAGGTATTACAGGTTTTTCGAATTTTATTCAGAGTTTGGTCTTTTAGGAGATTATTCCACCTTGAAACGTAGTCTTGTTTATATTCTATTCCTTTGAGTTTAAAAATACAGTGATTTTCCGTGTTAAGTGTACAGATATATAAAAAATAGTCTTCTACACAGATGATTTGCGATTGCGAATACTTGTGGTTTTTGGTTCAGTTTGCGTAGAGCAAGCATAAGGTAGTACGAGTATGACTGCGATTAATACAAATAAATTTGTGCTGCCTTAGGGGAGGAAACACGAACTTACGGTGCATCTTACCCCTGAAGAATCATACACTAGGATGAATCACGTACTGAAGCCTCGTTAGTACTTTGACTCCCTATTTGCTTGGCAATGCTGTTGCAAGCTGCTCGTACCCTCAAATGGGCGTATGGGCGGAATGATGCTTTATGTGAAAAGATATTTGACTCTTCATACTTCCAATTAAACTATGAATGCAAAGATATATATATATATATATATATATATATATATCGGGTGGGCCAAAAAAAAAGGGAGACCTCGAACTTTGGCTGTAAAATCCAAAGTTATGGATATCTTTTTCACACCCCACAACTAAGTAAATTTCCTTACAGTGAGCGGATTTCAAAGAAAACTAATGAAAATTACGGATACATAAACCTACGTATGTATACATATGTATACATATTATACATATGTATGCATATGTATACGTATGTATACATACATACATATACGTATACATCAGTATAATATACGTATACATCAGTATAATTTGGAACTTACATATATTAATTTCGCTGGAATTTTGTCATGGGTAACGTTATGACCACGTCGAATACCACTTCCTGTTAGATCAGCAAGATTAAACAACGATGGTTCTGTTCAATAGCTGAATGGATGACCGTCGTCTGCGTTCAGGTGATGTATAGACCCGTAGATTGTTCGGATCCCTCCATCACATGACCTTTACCGTTACGAAGTACTACGGGTTAAACAACCTCAAAACATTATAATTATTATAAAATTTTGTCATTACCCTGTTTTGTTATATGAAAACAACATCAAAAACTATTTAATCGGAATTTAATCCATAAATCATAAATCTCATTACTCCAATTCAGGTTTTTAAAGCGTATATAAAACTTTTTTTTTTTTTTTTTAAAACAAACTCAGTTGGAAATCTATTATGTATAAAATATTTCATTTTGTTTATTATTTTTTATAAATGTCAACGGAGAGGAAAATAAGCATTTTTTTAATTTTTATTTTTTATTTTTTTACATTCTCTTTCCTTCAAATAAGTTTGTTGCTAGGCGTTTACATGCCCTGTTTCATTTAGCCAAAACCATTGTATATAGGTTTAGTGTGGTATTAATTTCATTTGTTTTAAAACCTATTTAGTACGTTACTTATATTTCGCGTATACAGTATGTTAAATGCAAAAAATTCACTTTTTTCTACGTGAAGGTCAAAATATGATAATAAAAACCCACTCTAATAGACAGAGTTTATTTCCACAACAGTTTCGATGCCCACTGGCATCCTCCTCGGGTGGATACAGAAAAACATTTTTCTGTATCTACCCGAAGAGGATGCCAGTGGGCATCGAAACTGTTGTGGAAATAAACTCTGTCTATTAGAGTGGGTTTTTTATTATCATATACAGTATGTTGTTTTCTTCCAGGGTTGCCAAATGCCTTAGGCGATGATGATGATGATGATGATGATGATGTTATTATATAAACGAAGTTGAAATAATAAGAAAGAGAGTCGCGGGGTTTTTGTATAGGAAACATTTTATAGTTGCGGAAAAAGGTTCGCCGAAAATATATTTTAATAAAAGAAGCGATATTTAGAATTCATTTCTTCACACTCTGGGGATGAGTGTGCTGCAAGGGCCACTTGAGACCGAATATTAACAGGATGAGTTACTGGTCCAGCCCAGGTGCCAGCAGCCGGGGTCGAACCCAGAGCCTCACCGCCCAGAGTCCGTCACCGAAACCATTGAACTACCGGGAGCCAAAAAGTTGACTATCGCCTTATGAAATTTATATTCAAAATTTCTCGTGCACTGTGTCAGCGAAATAAAACTGCAAATATACTTCAACTTTGTGAACAGAAAAAGCGGAGGTTCAATGTTTTGTATATTAATAACAACAATGATCACCCATAAGCTATGTACTGACGTTCTTTTATAAAGTGTGATTGTACGTTTTATGAAGTTCGCACAATATAGTGAAACATAATTAAACTTTGTTAAGATTTCACCAAGTTTGAACAGTCTAAATTTAGAGTCGGGAATGTCTCTTTAAGTCCAGGCCTTAACACTGAAAAAACTATCAGTCTATGGTGATTGCCTATCGAACAAGCGATCCGTCGAAAATTTCCAGCGGAATTGATGCCTAGATGATAGGTAAAAGACCGACGCCTTTTCGTTATAACTTGATGTGTATGTTACCGAGAGACCTTGTTTACATAGGATTATGGTAATCTAGCCTCGAGGGAGCGGTTAACTCCTTTTTCCTATTTTAAATTTTAGTTGTGTGTGTGTGTGTGTGTGTGTGTGTGTGTGTGTGTGTGTGTGTGTTTTCTTGCAGGAAAGGGTTTTTCTTGTTGGAAATCAGTGTACAGGGTAACAAATCATAAAAAAGTGAAGGCGTGAGTTAAGTCTCAAAGGGCATTTTACGACTAATTGTAATTTTAATATATTTTTTGGGCGAACTTTTTTCTGGAACTACTGTATGTATGCATTTGAATATAAACTTAACTATAAAATCCTAACTTATGAGGAAAAGAAATTACCCTACATTTTACATAAAACCAGTTTGATGGCATTTCAAAATTTAGATTTGATTGTACGAGTATATTTTCAGAATATCAACTTTTTAGTTTTTAATGGCACCCTCCCGTATAACAGAGAGATTTAAGTATGTGTAAATATTATTTTTACATGAAGTTACAACTGTACTAAAAATCTGAAAAAGTTTCGTGAATAAGTGAGGTAATGAAATTTTCTTTACATTTACAAACACAGTTTCGATAAGAAGTTTTCTGAAGAAATAAAATCTATGGAACAAATAATGAACATTTCAAAATTCAGCGACAGTTTATAGTTTACAATTTGACCAAAAATAAAGTAAATAAATAAATAACTGACCAATTAAAAAGACATAAGATTAATTTTGCAACCAATTGTAAATTCTTGCTTTTTAAATTTCCGCTTTATATATTTTATTTCCTCGGTGAACTACTTTCCGCAGCTGTATATATTTTAAACCAATCTTCTGTAAGTTTTTCTAAACCCAAAATATTTTAGTTTTATAAATTCATTGTTTAACTGTAGGCTTTAAATCCTTTTACAATATGTTGTATAGTGAATGCTATACATTTTGGGTTTAAATCTTACCTAGGAATATATATATTATATATATATATATATATATATATATATATATTATATATATATATATATTATATATATATTATATATATATATATATATATATATATATATATATATATATATATATATATATATAGGATGAATTTCACAATTAAACACGTGAAATGAATGAATGATGTAAACCCCAAGGAAAAAGAAAAATGATTCCAAGGCCTTTCGTGTATTCAGAAGTACACCTAGTCAGGTAATCATTCCCTGACGAGGTGTACTTCTGAATACACGAAAGGCCTTAGAATCATTTTTCTTTTTCCTTGTGGGTTTACATCATCATATATACAGTATATATATATATATATATATATATATATATATATTTGACACTGTAGGCAACCATATACCAACAGTGTTCTCGCTTGGCACACGAGAAATGAAAGTTGTCCTTGTCTTCACCACTCTTCAAGAGGGTTGCTTGGCTTTTGCAGTTTCAAAGCATTGTCTAGGTCCCCGTGCATATTGCGGCTTTTCTCTTAATATATATATATATATATATATATAATATATATATATATATATATATATATATATATATATATATATATAGGTCAGTAATGGACTTCTTTCTCCGAAACCAAATTCTTAAGATAAATAAAAATATCAACTTTGTACATCTTTATGAAGTTAAATGTTTCAGACCCTTGATGTTCCCATCATCAAGTAACTTTTTTTATGAAAGATATCAACACAAAAATAAATTTTCAAAGTCATAAATGAAAATTTTTTAATTACAATTCCATTCGATGCATTTTTAAGTAATTATACATTTTTGGGTATTCACAATAATAAATTAATATTATGATTTCAAGAGACATACACAATTATTGTAAATACAATGAACTGAATGATTAAAGAAGAGAAGAAATTGAAATGGTAAAATTTAAAAACTTATTTTGTCCTTCTAAAACCTCAAATATTTAAGTGTTTACTAGTCACTGTTTACTAATATGAAATTACTTAACACTATTCCTTTACACTGATATAACAGAGTAAGTTTCGATCTACTGAACAGTGCCGAAGTTGTACGATACACTGTAGTCATTGGTAGAGGAATTCAAATACTTATGAAAAATTATTCAAATTTTTTGCTTATTGTTTGTTCCCTGGTGACTGTTAAAGCTGTCGTCTTATAATAGTGGCTGCTCCTACGTATGGCATTAGTCCAAAGCTGAAGATTTGCTTGGTTTACTCAAAAACAAATGCATGTTTGGAGAAATTCCTTTGTATTAACCTATGTGTACTTTAGACTGGCGTGTTTTACACTCATCATAACTCACTGCAACAACATCGAGTATTGAATTGAATATTCTTTATTTATAAAGTAAATACAATTTTACAATTTTTGTTGTTACAATAATTTTGATATAAAATAACTAATTGTGGGATTAGACTACTTACTTTATTTTATTTGGTCCTTAAGCTTTAGAATTTACTGGGCTCTTAATTAAAGATAAAACAGATAGTTATTATTAATTAATAATATTCAAATCATGACTAAGAATTAGTAATTAATTTAAAATATATAAATGCACTAATAATTGGAAATATAATACTGAATTGAAATCATTGTGAAGTTATTAAGTTATTGTAAAGATACTTATATTTTATCTATTTACATTTATTAATTTATTTATAAAACGATAATATTATTACAATTTGTGTCATGCTACAATAATACGATATTACAATTTGTGTTATGTTACAATAATACAAATAATACCGCCATTTCGACTATTTGTTTTATGTAATTTAACCCTTAATAAATGATATATAAATCACTTTCAAATTATGATTAACACACAAATTAATTAATAGTGGAAATGGAGTATATGTTAATCTTAAGTTATTATCATTATTATAGATATGAAACAAATATAAAGTCATTATTGAAGATATGATACCAATATTATACAAAGAATTCAATGTTAGACGCAAGAAATGAACGAGTAATGCCCATTTAATCCTAGATTTTTATTTGTATTCCATTATTAATAATCGACATTTCAACTTATTTTAAACAAATTCACGTTCACAATATTTTTTTATATCAGCATTTAAATCATTCCATAGTTTCAGTCCAATGAAAATTGGTAACTTTTGAGATGAAGGCAATCTAAATTGAGGACTAATATGCTTTGACCTATTTCTTGTCTGATATGAGTGCATTTCTTGGGTTCAAAATATTTATTTATCCAATGTAAGTTAATGATTTTGTTCTTACACTCGTAAATTAAAATAAAATGTACCAGTTTGATTACATCTTTGAGCTTTAGTAGTTTTAGCTCTTTAAATAATGCCCTTGAATGAACATGGAAATCAGTATCAGATAATACCTTATTAACACACGTTGCCTGATGGTTGTTCATTATGGGCGAAAGTTTTTATTGGTCCTCAACATTTATACTGTACGTGAACTGGAAAAGTATATAAAAATATAGCGGAATGAGAACGTTTTTGTCTGTTTCTGCTTTCATTATTTGTCTAACGTATGGCATGCTAATATCATGCTTGTTTTGCTGACTCCTGGTACGCTTTGTATTCGTTCATAAAGACTTTTAAAACTTATTTTGTTTTCCTGATGGCAAGAATTTTTATAAAATAATATTAAAAAAAAAAAAAAAAACTTTCGCTGTGGCAAATGAAACCGGATGAACAAATAATTATAATTACTGTAAATATCAAATATGAATATTCTATAAGTATTCTAATTCTATTGAACTTAAAGAAAATGGGTATATACAGTGCGTTCGAAAAGTCTCTCCGCAGTCAACCAACACTTTAAAAAAAGCGTTTGACAACAAGTGTAGACGAATTGCTCTGTGCCTGCAAAATGGTGGAAAACACTTTGAACACATGCTGTAAAATCAAAAGGTTATGTAATAAAATCACTAATTCATGGTTGAATGAAAACATTGTAGTTTTTCAATTTCCTATGCGTTTAACATAGCACTGCTGAGAGACTTTTAGAACGCTCTATATAACTCTACCAGTTCATTTCGAGTATATATATATATATATAGATTTATTATGTAGATTGATGTGTTGAATCTATAATTTCCTTTTGTTATCAGAACACCTACAAAAAAATGAAGTGTCCCTTTTACGTTTCTTTTGCGAGATTGATTCTGTAATTACTTTTTAGGTAATCTAAAAGAAAGTCTAAAAAAATCCATCAACTTGTCCATTCTGACTGTTTTTTAATACAAAGGAAAGATTCAAAATTTGGAGAACAATCTTTTAAGCATTTTGCTTTAAGATGCTTAACAAAGGTATTCTCAAATGTATACAGCTTAAGGGGAATACCATTACTATATGTTAGTTTATATAATTGGTTAGTGAAGATGTACATATTCGCGCTGCTAAACTGAAAAGGTTGGTAAATTCTTGTACATTTGATATGTAGATTGTAGATTCAAATTCAGTTAAGGGAGTACATTAGGGTTCTCAAGTGTCCTTATTTCTAAGAACAAATGTGTTCTTATTTCTTAATTCTTAAATTTTTCATATTATTTGTTTATCAGAATAAAATGCTAACGATATATTATGGATATTCTTATTTATGGGACGGAATTCTTATTTTTCAGAGTTGAAGTTCTGATTTTTATGTTTTAGACTTGAGAACCCTGGGGTACATTCGTTGGTTATTAATGAAGAAAAGATTGCAAGAACATATTTAGCCACTTCATATATTGAGGATAGTGTGAGCTTTCATACATATTTAATTTTATAGATACTTTTTTAATTACTTTTTTTTTAATAATAATCCATATAATGTACTTGAAGCAGAACCTAATGCATGTAGTTTATTATATGTAGCATCTGTTTCATTAGTTGGTGTAAACTAGGACGTTAGAAACGTGTGGCCTAGTGTGTGGTCTGACTATTGGAACCGATGGTATATAAGGCCCATACTTCTGACCAAAACAAGTTCAGTGAAGGAGTATGAAGTTGTGAACTCGCTACCAAACAGTGAACGTCTTTACGTGTTAGTGTCTGAGCACACGATAGTCTGAGGAGCTGTTTGAATACGGTAGCTTTTATATATACTGTAGATTAAATACGAGATAGGGATTCCTAAAGTTCTTATCAAATAGAATGTTTGGTTTAAGTGTGCTAAATAGGTTGTTGAAATTGCCCATAAGAGTAGATAAAACCATTTTATTATGGCTAATTTGCGGATGACTGTAATTAGCTGAGAGAATTAATCTCGGTCTTGACTTTATTTTCTTGTTTCTTTGTAAGTTATAAGTCTGTAAAAGTCTTTTTCTTGTTTGCAGCATAATATATTTATTTATATTTTAGAAACTGACTTTTGTTTAGAAGTAATTTTCCTTCTTATATTTTTAAAGAAAACAATTCCCAGAAGACTTGCACTGTGATCAGCGGCGGATTAAGACACCTCGGGGCCCCGTGGCAATGAAAAATATGGACCCCCTTTTCTATAGCTTTTTATTAACAATACATGTACATGTAGAGTACATAGTACATTTACACGAATTATATGTACGGTGCTCAGGCTAATTGAGAAACAAACTTAAAAGAACCTTAACACAGCGTATTTTGCCGTTTGCCAAAACCAAACAATATTAAACAAACTTTACTTTAGGGTATGATAATTAAAACCCACTCTAATAGACAGAGTTTATTTCCACAACAGTTTCGATGCCCACTGGCATCCTCTTCGGGTGGATACAGAAAAACGAATTTTCGTTTTTCTGTATCCACCCGAAGAGGATGCAAGTGGACATCGAAACTGTTGTGGAAATAAACTCTGTCTATTAGAGTGGGTTTTAATTATCATATTTTGACCTTCACGTAGAAAAAAAGTAAAGTTTTTTGCATTAGCTTTTACTTTAGGGCCTAAAAAACATAAAATAAAACGAAGAATTTGTCAGTTTGTGTACTCTGTCTATTTAATCAAAGAAGTTTGCGAAATCTCGAATTATATCATCGAAACTCAGTTGATTGGGGGGGCCCTTAAGCATGGGAGCCTGAAGCTTCAGCTTCAATAGCCTCAGTGATAACCCGCCACTGACTGTAATCCCCTTCGTCTTGTGATTTAAAATCAGTCCCAAAGTTTACAAAAATATCTCGTATCCTTTATGATACCTCCAAGCGATCTCGTTTGTCCCGTAAATCAGGAATGTTCTAAAACGAAAAACAGTGTAAGAATTAACTTTATAAAATGAATGATGTTCGTCTTGGCTTAAAGACTGAATTATGGAGAAAGGTCGACTTAGGTTATCTTTCTTATGGGTAACTTTAAATAATTTCATTATGTCAATATGCAATCATTATTTAAAGTTTCATACTTTGGGGAGATGTTTATGGATGGAATATTAAACCATGACATTTTCTGAAAACCTGCTCTCAAACATGACATTTTCTGAAAACCTGCTTTCAAACATGGCATTTTCTGAAAACCTGCTCTCACTATTATTTTTCAGGTTTCTCCAACTTTCAAGGATTTGTTTTCAATTTCATTATTAGCTGAAGAGTGTCAGAACATTCTTAAACCATTTTAATTTTTGCATAATTTCATATTTTTACTATCGTTTGCCAAAGTCACGGCTGTAAAGTAGGTGTTCCCCAAGTGTATTCCGACTTTATAGTAACTGATGGTACATTTGGCTTCAGAAATAATTTTACACTTTTAATATTAATTTTATTTTTGATACAGAAGTTTAAAGACCAGTGCCCGAGTTCAGTGGTAACACCTTTTTCCTATAAGCGAAGTAAAGTCACTGGGGGGGGGGGGGGGGGGTTCGACGCCCCATGGTGTTGGTAATAATAATAATAATAATCCATAATAATCCAGCATTCGTCTAACGCAGGGGTTCTTAACCTTTTTAGGCTGCGATCCAAATTCTGGTCTCGGTGCTAGCTCGGCGACCAATGCCTTCAAACAGTTCACTCGTAATAGATAATAAAATAAATAATTAATGGTAAAATGATTAGGGATAACATAAATAAATGATAAATGACAATTTAATGACCCAAGTTTGGGTCGCGACGGAGAGGTTAAGAACCTCTGGTCTAACCTAAGCAATGTATCAGTTTCTGACCCTCCCGTGCATAAAATACAAATTTTAATTTCTTTCGATCTCCTAAAATAGGTTTTTGAGAGTTTATATCACATATTTCTCGAAAGCGTATTTCATCTTCTCCCTCGAGTTTCGAATATATTAAAATAACTTTTTCTTTTATATTTTTATATGGGTTTGAGTTTTTTATGCGAGTTCGATCATTTTTCAAATGGGTTCTTTCTACACGTAAGCAAAATAAATATATTTTG
Source organism: Bathynomus jamesi (assembly GCA_023014485.1). Taxonomy (NCBI): domain Eukaryota; kingdom Metazoa; phylum Arthropoda; class Malacostraca; order Isopoda; family Cirolanidae; genus Bathynomus; species Bathynomus jamesi. The sequence continues at coordinate 500,494 of JAJOZX010002854.1, forward strand.
CTCACTTTTAATATATGTTTACAACGACTGAAAATACTCCAAGTATTATGAATATATTACAGTAGTTCTGCTCTGAAACGTACAGGAATAATTTTACTTTCAAGCGAATGTTTTAGACATTACAATTTTCACAGATATTTTTTGTCAGTATTTTATCAGTATTAAACCGCAAACGCAATTATAATTATAATAATTATTAAACGCGTAATAGCGCTGGAAATTATATAATAAAAACAAAGACTTAAATTGAAAATTATTTCATTGACAAGAAGGACACAAATGTGTCTTATTCTAATATAATTTTTGTTTTCTTCTTAACATTAATTAAAATTAATTAATTAATTAAAGAAGTTCGGTGAACTCTCCATAGTTCAGGTAACTGATGTCAGGTAAATAAAACTGTCTAAATTTCGAATTTTGTTATACTAATGTTATATAACTTCTATGCTAATACAGAAGGTGCTTCTAAATTGCGTGGTATTAATAATGCCGATAGCACTAAATAAAGGTGTGCACCCCTCAACTCAAGGCCCGCAATTCTACCACTCCTGCATTGGCGATCAATTACTCCCAACTTGGTACCATTCTTGCCCCATTCGCGGTCCGAAAGTGGCAATGCTAGAAATGAAAATTCAATATTTGGGAAAAGAGTTTCCTGGTTTGGGAAAAGGTAAAAACAGGAAAATCTTTCAGGGATGGAAGTGGATCGATTTAAGAATTACCTCCCTTGAGAGTCTCACTTTCTAATTTCTCATTTTTAGACGAAGATTGAAATGAGAATGACTGAGACAGGAAAGATAACACTAGGGAACAACATTTTTGTTTCTTGAAAACTATTTTGTGTTTCTTATAGGACGTTTGATGCTGATTCCAAATATGGTTTCAGAATATTTCTATCACCCATAGTTTTCGAGAAAATAATATTTCCATTTACTCAGAGTTTTCCCAAAATATTAGTTAAAATTAAGTGTACTAATTTAATTTTACTTTCTTTTTTTTCCAGGTTAACTATATTAATAGTATTTTTTGCATTAAAAAAATATAGCTATTTAAACAAACAGATTTTTAATAAAAAGAAAAAAAAATTTCAAGTTTTGCTCAAATTTTAAAATTTTTCATAGAAAAAATTGGTTTTTCATTCCAAAAAGTTTTCCGTGATTTCAATAATTTTCCGCCAGCATGAATCGAAACTGTATTAATCCCAGAGATACATTTTGCTACGTATGTGGAGAACTGACCATAATGGCACAGAGGAAGACAATGACCCCACTCGTGAAGAAGGCTTACGAACTTTATTTTGGATGTAAGGTAGGCGACCAAGACAAATCCTGGGCACCTCATATCTCATGCATTTCCTGTGCCGTCACTCTTAGGGGTTGGATTAAAGGTACCCGCAAATCTATGCCATTTGCCATACCAATGATTTGGAGAGAGCCCAAGGATCACCTAGCGGATTGCTATTTTTGTATGACTAACGTTTCAGGATTCTCTGCCAAAAATAAACATAAAATTCAATACCCAAATCTTGCATCTGCCATGAGACCAGTACTACATCTACATGACGATGATAACCCAATTCCAACTCCCCCAAAGTCATGGACACTGGATGAAGAGTCTGAAGTTGAACCAATGGAAATTGATGACACTAAAGATACAGACTTTCAGCAACCTGAATCAAATAAATCACGTATGATAACGCAGGTTATGCTGAATGATCTCGTGAGAGATTTGGACCTTCCGAAAAAGAAAGCGGAATTATTGGGCTCCAGGTTACGTGAATGGAATTTGCTGGCAAAAGATACAAGCATATCGGCGTTCCGCACTCGCCAAAAAGATCTGATGCAGTATTTCTCCTCGTCAGGTGGTTTATGCTACTGTAATAATGTAAATGGACTGCTGTTAGCTCTCAGTCATGAGCACAAATCTGAAGATTGGCGTTTATTTATTGACTCTTCGAAGCTAAGCCTCAAGGTTGTACTACTTCACAATGGAAATAAATACCCTTCCATTCCTGTAGGGCACGCTGTCCACATGAAGGAATCTTACGAAAATATGAAACTCATCCTTCAGCAGATTAATTATGACCAGTTTCGTTGGTATATATGTGGGGATTTAAAAGTCGTCGCGCTTCTTCTGGGAATGCAGCTCCGTTATACGAAGTTCTGCTGCTTCCTTTGTGAATGGGACAGCAGAGCCAGAGATTCGCATTATTTTGTAAAGGATTGGCCACTTCGTCAAAATGTATCCCAGGACTGAAGAATGTGTCTCATGAACCCTTAGTTGACCCCAAGAAAATATACTTACCGCCACTTCACATCAAACTTGGCATCATGAAAAATTTTGTCAAAGCAATGAACAAGGAAGATGAGGCATTCAAATATTTGACGAAAAAGTTTTCACGACTTAGCGATGCAAAGATAAAAGAAGGGATCTTTGTTGGTCCCCAAATCAGAGAGCTCATGAAAGATCAAAAGTTTGATGATGCCTTAAGAGGAAAAGAAAAAGTGGCATGGGAGGCCATAATTAATCAGCAGACATCAAATTTAGCAGCAAAAAAACGTGGTTTTTGGAGATATCTTTTGACTCTTTAACGCCAGAATTTTTTGTAGGATTAAGTTACGAATGCGTGTATTTGAAACGTTACCAGTTTGTACCAGTCGTCTATAAAGGGCTAAATTACCTAGCTAACACATAGTATTTAGTATTTACCTATAAACCATGGTGTGTTTATAGGATGGATAATTATTGATGATTTTCTAAATTATTCCTTATTTTTAACGAAATTGTATTATATTTTATCGGTTTTTAAGATAAATATTATTAAAGTAATTTCTAATTCAAAAGCGAAATATAAATAAATGACAAAGCTATAGGTTAGCAATTTTACAAAAAGGGATCTGCTACTTTTTTTATACCTATAGCAAACCAGGACTGCTACTTTTCAAAAGCAATGAGAGTAATGTAGTTCATTGACTACTTTTCCTATAATACTTTAAATTTTCAAAATAAGTTTTGATGAGAATGAGATTAACCTCAATCACTTGTAATACTGTAACGATCAAAGTTTTCTCAGAACCAAGCTAAAGACTTTTTTCTATTCAAGTTTGAGGTTCTGAGTTTTTTTTTAACTCCGAAAGTAAAATGGTCGCTTGAAAAACTAATTCAAAAGTAGGTAAACTTAAGTGTATCCGATTGTGAGTTGAGATCATTGAGAAAAACGTAACACTTAAAAAACTTAAAACTTATGCAGTTTCCAATTCTTCAAATGGGTTCGACTCCCGATAGTGCTCGTAACAATAATACAAGTGTTAGTCCAATGGATCGTATTAGTTGGCCATAGCACTGTGGTAGTTTCTAACCTTATTCACTCATTATTAAGTCTGCAAGTGAATAGCTGAATGAGGGTTGTCGCGATACTGAACTTTCCCCTCTTCTCGAGTACTACAACAATGTCAAAAAATATGGGAAATAATTGTTTATTTCCGTTAATGTCTAGAGTTTAGCTTTCTGATTTTGTTCTTACTAGAGTTGACGCCAAATCTTTATAAACATAAGAATTTGAAATAAATTTTTGGCTCGTTCGTAAGAATAAAATTCCTCTGAACTTCGTCGTTGTAAAATAAATTTTTGGCAACTCTCCCAATTTGCTTTTGTTTTGCAAAAATTTTTTTTTTTTTTGCTGAAAATCTTCATTCGTTTCCTTTGACTTTATAATGTAACTTCATTTTTATTTTTAATTTATTAAATTCAGTTAGTTAATTTATGTTAACTTTATTTAAAACCTTTTCTTTCCGCCTTCTGTTAATATGTCAACATTATTTATTCGTCAGTTCTTTCATTTGCTATTACTAGTATTCCTTTCATTATGCTTGTCTCAGTGATTGATTGGAAGTTAAATAATGTGGATTTTAATAATTTATATTCGGATTAATTGTTGTCCAAAATTAAAAAGACACCTTGTCATTTAAATTAATTTCCCCTTAGTTAAATTTTTAAAATTTTCCCTTCATTTATTATCTGTCTACTAAATTTTTGCATTAACTTCTGCATGATTTACTTTCAGTCATTTCCGCAAATGAAAAATTTTCTGTCGCTCACTGACATTCGGAATTCATATAATTTACGTTATTTGCTTCCAAGGCAATTTTACAATTGAAAAGCAAAAAAAAAAACGCCAAATAATATATTGAGATAATTATTCTCAAATGATTTGAAACAAAAATAGTGTTGGAAACATGAGAAAGAGACTTTATATAAAAAAAAGAAACATTATTGACAAATGAGTTTACAAATGCTGTCAGTTTCAGATATAAAAATAAAAATAGACTTTTGCTTTTGTGTTCCAATGACGATCTGTAGGCTTTCTATATAAACTCAGTAGCAACAGCTTGTGACACTACGTTTCCACGTTACTAAATATTGGAATTTGAAAATTATTTTAAAATTTTATAAACTTTTAACGTATTTTTGACGAAATTCGTTAAATCAGAACTTTAGAGAAAATTTAAAAACTCAATTTTTCCGTCCGCATGAAATAGTCATTCTGACGAAAGCCAAGCTTTTCACACCACTTTAGTCCTACAACTTAAATAAAGTACAATCCGAACCACGAAGGCTTAAAATATTTAAGATTACAGTATATCAAATAACTTTCAAGTTTAGGTAGTGAAATTATTAAATCTAATGAAGTCAATATACAAAATACTCTAATGAATGAAATAAAGATTCATTTTCGCTCGCTGTAAAAAAAATAAATAAAAGATTTGACGTCAATTTATTTTAACAAGAAAAAAAATTTTGTAAACAACTTTAAAAACAAAAATTTTCTCAGAGAAACACAAACAAAAAAAAAACAAAATGCAAGCAGAACTAAAGAAGAAAAATCATGAGGAAAAAACCGGGGGGGGGGGGGGGGGGGTGAACAAATCAAGATTTAGAAAGAAACTTTTTTGACGTTATACCAAATGTAAAGTTAGAAAATAAAAGTTGAAATGAAATAAAGATGAATCTACTTTACATATGGAAATTTCTTTTACATAAAATATTATATTTATTCTGTAAGTAAAAACGCGTATATATACCCAGTTATCCGTGATTAAGAGACAGTCCACGTTCACAGATAAACCGACTTCACGGTTAATTCAGTATACCCCGCCGGTGGATGGGTGGTGTATCCGCTGCTGCCCGCCACTGCTGACTGACCTCCCACCTCGCGCGCCACCACACAGAGTATTATTCTATTATAGTATACTGTATTTGTACTTACGCAAGAGGTGAAGATCATCCGCGCCCGAAGATTGAAGTCCCCTCGACTAACATTGCTACTAATATTAATTGTCTTTGGTAGCGAGGAGAGACACTGACTGAGGCGTGTTATGGTGGGAGGAGGGAGGAGAGCCGTGGTTGTAAACATCGCCCCAAATCACGGTTAACTCGGTGTCATGATCACAGATAACCGCGTTAGTAATGTATATAACCTTTGGTTAGCTTCCGGCCGAATTGTTCATTCTGACGAAGGTCAAGCTTTTCACTCCACCTTAGACCTACAGTTTAACGTGGAATCCGAACCATGCCCCATCAGCAGCCCAGCGTCTTAACCACTAGGCCACCTAGGGTACCCATTTATCTACCAACCACTTTCTTTTATTGTGTGGAAGGATGAACAGCTGGGTTTTGCTGCGCCCCGGCTGCCGTCGAGTCTCGAACACCGGGGGCCGATGGATTCGTAGTCAGCGACGCTAACCACTACACCACCGAGGCGCATATATATATATATATAATATATATATATATATACTGTGTGTATATAGTAAGGAATAAGAGGACGAGAAGGTGGTACATGTTTATTAGTCAAACGTTTCGGAAATTCAATTTCCATCATCAGTGAAATATTCAAATTGACGGTCGCAGTTCCGAAACGTTTGACTAATAAACATGTCCCACCTTCTCGTCCTCTTACTCCTTACTAAATTGCGGTTCCCCAAGAACAAACCCTATATATATATATATATATATATATATATATATATATATATGTACCCGGGTGACCCAAAAGTTCCTTTATGTATTAATGAGACACCCTAAATTATATATAATATATATAATATATATATATATATATAATATATATATATATATATTTATATATATATTAGGGCGGATCAAATAAATGAAAATTAAAAATTCAAGCAAGCATATACTTTTTTTTTTTATTAGACTTAAGAACATAAAACTCTGAGACGAGTTTGAGTGGAATCCAAGAGTATTTACTCGGTGCTCAAGCATTAGAATGGGTGAATTGGATAAATAACATTTAGATAACCAATAAATTCGCACAATATAACGTTCAGTGATGGCACAAATGCACTGATACCACCTTAATATCATACATGAAATCTAGTCGCCTGAACACTTACCGGTGGCTAATGTCGACTTATTGTGGTCAGGAAATTAGTGCCGGTGCATTTCCACTACGTGTAAGAGGAACTGCTTTTGAGTCTCGGCTTTGGTAATGGTTGCATTGAAATTCTTTATCATGGACACGCCCCTTTCAACACTGTCGTTGATAGAGTCCTTACATGGATAGGAGGGATTGTCTGTCGTCTTGGTGATTTTTCCACTAATCAGAAGGTGTCCTAAGAACCCTCGGCTGATCTTAAAAGCATCAAATAACTTGAATGATGCTGAATCGACAAAGTCTGAGAGATCCATCCTCTCTACTGAAACGTTTCCTTTGTATTTTCTCCGATCTTTCTTTAGCATTCATCTCTGTAATAAATTTGCTGCCTCAACCATTTTCATCTTTGTTTTCCGACAAGGTTTCAAACGAAACAAAGCCAAACCAGGAGGAGATTGTAGACACCAATCGACCAGGTAAGAACTCGAAGGGGGACGTTAGGCAGGAGACAGGGAATGCTGGAACTCCCGTTTCTCCTGTCACTGTCCTCCTCAGCTGATCTTTTTTCGTGTCTCATGAGCTTGAGCACCCACTAAAAGTTTTGCTACCAAGTAGAAATTTGCCATGAAGATTTTTGTAAACAAGTAGAATTAAAAAATCCACATGCTCAGTAACTTACCTGCAATCAAATTTTTCACCCTTGTTGGATGAACCGCCCTAATATATATATTATATAATATATATATATATATATATTATATATATATATATATATATATATATAAAGCCGCGCCTAATGCAACAACTCAATGAAGACGATCCGGACAAACGTGAAGAGTTTTTGTGAATGGTATGTTGAAAGATGTGATGATAATGAAGGCTTCGAGGACAGAGTTCTCTGGACTAACGAAGCTCAGTTTAAATTGAATGGTCAAGTTAATAGGCACAGTTGTCTTTATTACAGTCCCCAAAATCCTTATCTGGTGGAAGAAGAGGCAGTAAACACGCCAGGAATAACCGTATGGGATGGAATATTATCTTTTGGAATTTTGGGGCCTGTGTTCTTTCATGGATCGGTGAATAGCGACAATTACCTAAAAATGTTACGTGCCATTATTGTGCCACAGTTACGGGGTTTACAAAATTGTGATTCCATAATTTGGACGCAAGATGGAGCTCCGCCTCATTATAGACGAAACGTCAGACAATTCTTGGACGAAACACGTGATATGTGGATTGGAAGAAGAGGAACTGTTGAATGGCCACCAAGGTCTCCAGACTTAACTGCTTGTGACTTCGCGCTATGGGGTCTCTTGAAAGATAGTGTTCCAATCAAAACCTAGAAATTTAGAGAATCTCAAAGACAGAAAAAAAGATGAATTCGAGGCTTTGGCAAATAATCAAGAACTTTGCAACAAAATATGTCATTGTGTTTATAAACGCTATCAAGCTTGTATACAACAGAATGGAGGCCATTTTGAACATTTAACTTAGCCTGTGCATTTCATTTTCATTCATTCCAATTCTTGTTGCAATTACATTTGCTATTTGGGTGTAAATTTTTTGGTAGATCATAAATATAAAAGTAAAACAAGTTTTTTTTTATTTTTTCTTAGTGAAAGCTTCAAAGTATTGCTACCAAAAGTTCGGTATACCAAAAGTTCGGTAAAGGAACTTTTGGGCCACCCTGATATATGCGCCTCGGTGTTCTAGTGGTTAGTATCGCTGACTACGAATCCACCGTCCCAGGGTTCGATTCCCGCCGAGGGCAGGCGGAGCTCAGCTCACGCAGTTGTTCATCTTTCCATAAAAAGAACTGGTTGGTAGATAAATAGGTGCCCTAGGTAGCCTAGTGGTAAAGATGGTGGGTTGCTTATTGGGGGTCGTAAGATCGATTCCAAACGATGACTTTATAATTTCTGACTTTCTTGGATGGGCGAGGGTCGGATTCCACCTTAATCTGTAGTTCTATGGTGGGGCAAGCAGCTTAACTTTCGTCAGAATAAATAATTAGGTATAATAATAGGTATAATAAGCATAATAATACAGTATATATATATATATATATATATATATATATATATATATATATATATATATATTATATATATATATATCACCTACAAAGAAAATAAAAAAATATTCCGAGCGCTTTCGGCTCTTAGACTTTCTCGAGGGAAGAAAATTGAAGGTTGAATAAGAATTAAATTCTTTTAAACAAGTCAGAGGCATTCTTGCTGGGCTTTCTTTGTACTATGGATAAAAAATTAATTATATATTATATATATATAATATATATATATATATATATATATATATAATATATATATATATATATATATATATATATTATTATATATATCAGTGGCGACTCCAGCTCTTCAAGACTACTCTGGCTCTTTTTAAATTTTCAAGTCTACATATGAGCCGACATTTAAATGCATGACAATAACTTAAGATTATCAATAAAATAAATAAATACATAACTCGGTAAAAAAAATTATTTGAATTTTATTTACTAGAACATAAAGTCCAAGCGTCTTGGTTTTAAAGCAAATTCCTTTAATATTCGGTCATGTAATTCCTTTTTGCTTTCTAAATCAATAAGTATTTCTTTTTCAATTGAAATCCTAGCCAGGGACGAGAGCCGTTCTTGAGCCATTGTGTTTCTTAAATATGATCTAATTCGATCAAGAACAGAGAAACTTCTTTCATTTGAAACAGAAGTTACAGGTATGGTAAGAAGGAGCTGAATCAGAATACTTATAATATTAAAAATAAATCAGATTATTTAAGAAAAGCGAACAACCTCACATTGCGGCAAAAATCAAACTGCACCGCCGCCCAAGGCAGTCGAAGGCACGCTTATCGAAACGTAAAAAGTTACCATGTATCGCCAGAATTAAAAATTGTGCCTCTACAAGGCCGAAGGATATAAGCCCGAGTTGAAATGTTTTTTCTTTATAAAAAAAAATTAATAGGAGGAAAAACGTATTCTATTTAATGAGAATTAGAAGAAGGACTATTATGTAACCGTATGCAAGCAAATAATTATTCATTAAAAGAACTTTAAATATACGATATCACTTATACTTTCTCGGGCGTAATGTCTTGCGCCCGAGTAAAGGATCTTGAAAGATTACACGAAAACTTAATGTGTCAATATAGTTTTTTTATAGGTACTAAGGGTATCTAAATGCGCTAAAAATTTGCTTGCGTGACGAAGGCTAGACAGAAAAATAGTAACATACTATCAGCCAAAAACCATTTTTACAATTTGTATTTAAAACTTTTTTTTAAAACTTAAATCTATAAATACACAATTTTATCTCTCATGCTTCTCCTTGTCCCTGGCCTTCCTGGCCCGAGTGCAGGAGTCGCCACTGATATATATATATATATGTTGCTCACTATTCTATTGTATAATACAGCTTCTAAAATTATAGCCATTAAATTGGACAATAAATGTTAAGTGGTACTTGCATGTAACAATTTGTTCTTGAACTAAGCTTTATCTTTAAGTGTATGAACAGAGAACGTCCTCATAATGGATTATCTTTTGAGGATTGCATAGTCTCTTCACAATTCAAAAGTGTTAATCACAAAGAAGGCAACCCCCATATTGATCCATTCCTATTCTCACTGTAGGATTCCCTCTTTAAGGTTGATTTTTCATAGAAAATACTCCTCGGCTATGCAGTTACTTCATAACCCTTTTTTCACCTATTCCAAAACCCGGAAACGGTTTCTTCCAAATTTGGAATTTCTATTCCGAGAATTCCCATTTTCAGGCCGCCAGTGGAAATGACATCAATTAGGCAGCAACGCTAAAGTCAACACCTTCGTTTTGTCTTCGATCCCAAAATGAATGAAAAAAATTCTCAGAATCAATTTTCCCTTTCTTGAAGATAAGCATTTGAAAGTTAAAATTATTATTACTCTTTCTTTTTAAGTAATCACTTAAGCGTTTTCATTTACTCAGTGACTCATGAAGTCTTTTTTGCTGCCCTCCGAGGTTGGGTAAAAGACTCCAACTCCACTCAAAGGATCCAAAATTTAAGAAGTTATACATACTTAGTCACTTGTCATCAGCGTCCTTAGTTCACTAGGACAACAACTACACTTTGGACTGTCTGGATGTGATAGAAGATTGAGGGAAGTCTTTGTTTACTGTGAAACACAAGTTATTTATGCAGAAACTTTAAATATATTTACAGTATTACGTCGATACAATATATGAGAAAGAGAAAACTTCATCAACTTGAGTAGTCTAAGCATCATCATCCTGTTTGCATATACGTTTTGTGTTTCGTATTTATCAATTATTACGAAAGAATTCCTTTATAACTTGAAGAGCCTAATCAATTTCATTAATCAGTAAAGTAACATAAATATCATCAACTGTTGCTGCAGAGTAAAGTAACATAAATATCATCAACTGTTGCTGCAAAATAGAAGTCAACATCTTCCTTCCTTGACTAATCAATTTTAAAATTAGAAAGAGCCGTGTTGAGCAGAAAACTGAGATTTGTTTATAAAAAACGTCTGAACAGGTAGCGAGAACAACGTGAAAAAAGTGTTAGCAGCTGACGAGGAAGCTTCTAAACAGTGGCTGCATCCTCCAGCGCAGGACACGTCAACGCGAAGAGGCGACGTCAAACCAAAACATCAACGCGCTGGTGGCCAAACTTCCTCAAATCTCCGTGCAGCGGGCTGTCTACGGTTGGCCAGACTGGCAGTCGACGGCCTGTTGCGTGGCACGGTCAGAGTGCCGATCGGCTCCCGGGGCCGGACCTATTCTCAGCGTGCTATTTTTTCAATTACAGGGAACAATTGCGTGCTCCCGGAACTACTCTTACTCTCTGGCGACATTAAGACTAATCCAGGCCCCACTACAACTTACACATGTCACCATACACAAAGACATAGACACAATAGCACATGAGACACTACAGAAGTATAATATTAACATATCAGTACAACGTAGATGGCCTCACAAACAAAATCATGCAGCTTAGGGAATTCGTACACAAACAAACATTCCATAGCACTTATACAAGAAACAAAACTAAAACGCACACACAAAACACCCACCATCCCTGACTTCACGGCGATCCGTCAAGATCGTACTGGGGGTAACGGGGGTGGACTCATCACTTACATACGTAAAAGCATTAGCTACACTGATGCTACCCAAAACATTACAAACACAATCCAAGCAGATAACCGATAGAAATACAGGCAGTTAACATTAAAACACGCGCAAAACACAACACCACACTAATCAACATTTACATCCCACCAGATAGTTCACCTCAGGTGCCAGCCAATTACAATCCACAGTTACACAATCTTGCCTCTCTCACTAATGTCATCTTAGGAGGAGACTTCAACGCCAAAGACACTAGTTGGTACCTGCACAACCAAAACAACACAAGAGATGCCAACATAGCCACACAACTAAACAGCCTCTTCATTCTTAACAATACAGAAGAACATACACACATACCACATCAAGCAGGATACTCAAACTCCTCCCCAGACATAACGTTCTGTTCCCCCTTACTAGCACACATACACAATGGAGAACAGAAAAACAACTGTCATCAGACCACCTGCCCATCATCATTACAACACATTCTACACTCTGCCCAAAGCCTTAGGCACACTTACAGAAATTACAAGAAAGCTGATTGGGAACAGTTCAAAATACAGACTGAGGAACAATTCACCACATTAAACAGCACACCCATCATAAACATCGATACACACTCAAGAATTTAATCAGATTATCATAATGCAAACAAATACATACCCAAGGGCAACATTAGGAAATACAACCCAAATTATACTAGAGAAATAGCCCACCTCATAAGGCAACGTAACAACCTCAAACATAACACACAAACACCACACACAGAAGCCATAAAGCAGCAGATACAACAGCTCAACACAGAAATAAACAACAAACTCAAAGAAAACAAACAGAAACATTCAGGAATTCATAACAACACTAAACCACTCCACAGATACATACAGGCTATACAAGACTATAAACAGCATTACCCACTCTAACAGCGGCATTCACACCTCACACGCGGCTATCTGTCGCAGCCAAAATAATATCCCAACATACACACAACAAGCTAACATTCTAGTTAATCACTACGCAAAGATAAGTCACTTAAACAGAGACAACAACCAGAAACACGCAGACAGACAAACAGCCAGACACAAGAAAACCTACAGACTCGACACGACCATTACACCCTTCAATACAGACCAGACCACCAAGATCATCAAAAACATTAAAAATTCGAAGGCTACTGGACCAGACAACATATCTAACTACACCTTAAACACTTGGCCCACAAGGAATACTAGCTCTCACAAATATCAGCACATATTCATACCAACACTGTATTATTCCTGACATATGGAAACAAGGTAAAATTATTACACTACTCAAACAAACAATCCAACAGAACCAGCTTCCTATAGACCCATTACTTTACTATGCACTCCTTCCAAAGTAACAGAAAGACTAATCTTACAAATCACCAACCACACATACCACTATCGCCTACTCAACATGGATTCAGACCTCACCACTCAACCACGACATACTCACTAACCTCACGCAGCACATCATGGATGGCATCAACTCTAGAAGACCAGCTCAACGTACACTATTAGCAACAATAGACATTAGTAAAGCATTTGATGCTATCCCACGCTTCCCTCTCATAAACAAAATACTCAACACAAACATGCACAATAACACCAAAAGGTGGCTGAGCAACTATCTCTCAGGAAGATACTCACATGTCACATTTAATGGCAAGTCATCCAAAAACAAGCTTTTTCCGAACGGGGTCCCTCAAGGCTCTGTTCTCTCACCAACACTCTTCAACTTATACATGCATGACATTCCAACACCCATAGATAACAAGCTTACCTTATCATCATATGCAGATGATATCACTCTAACATCCACCCACAACAACATCGACACCGCTACAAATAACCTACAAACATACATAAACAGTATACAAGACTGGCTCACACACAATAGACTCAAAGTAGCGCCCACAAAATCAACCATCACCTTGCTTACAAGCAACACAAAAGAACACCAGGTAATTCCACAACTTACACTAAACAACATCAACATTCCACACACTCACAGAACCAAAATACTAGGTGTCACATACAACACATCATTATCTTTTGCAAACCACATTCAGGACATTAAAAACAAATGTACGTCAAGACTTAACACGCTTAGGGTACTAACAGGCACAAACTTTGGACACCAGCAGGAAACAACATCACTCATCTACAAACAATATATTCGCTCAGTTATGGACTATGCTAGCCCATGCTGGGCACCCATTATCTCAAACACACACATAAACACCTTACAAACAATACAAAACAACGCACTTCGTATCATTACAGGATGCACTCAAACAACACCAATAGAACACCTGCACACAGAAACAAAAATACTAAAAGTTAGGGAACATTTAGACATGAGGGGAACACAATTCATGGCAGCAGCGACAACTAACCCACAACACCCTTGCCACTACATGTACAATCATGCACCAACACCTCGCACCATTAAGGTAACACCAGAGAGACATTATAACCAAATACTCCATTCCATACCACGCCCCACAGACATCACACAGTACAGAAAACACACACACTAACCCACAAAGCACTGACACGACTCGGTCCGAATGCGGTCCTAGGTGCGAAGCCGCCGCCCATTAACAGGTCAGAGATCAGCCTGAGCAGATCGGATCGAGTTAACTTAGCACGATTCCGATGTGGACATCACCCCAACTTACGGACATATAAACACAGACTAGACAACTCCATAGACGACACCTGCCACCTGTGCCAAGACACACCACAAACAATTGAACACATTATGACGGACTGTACCGCTCTAGCACAACAACGAACACAACACAACATCACGAGTGCGCTGAACCTCTGGTCCACTCCGGAGAGGGCGATCGGTTACCTGCGTGCCGCCGGCTTGCTCGATCAGGGTGGGCTGATCGGCTAAACAACAACAACAACAACTAGGTAAAACGTTTCCCTTTCAGCCAAGTAAAGACAGTGAGATCGGTGGTTCGATTCTCGATATTGCTGGTTAATATAATTAGCGCAATGGGCCGCATTAGTCTAACCTGACCGCTGTGCCAGTTCCTGGCTCTCTTCACCAATAACTTGGGTACAGGTTATACAATTACAACTAATTACAAAATGTTTTGGGTGAATATTCCAAGTTCTTTTCTCTGTAGAAGGAAATTGCACTTTAATTTTACTTTAAAGGTTGTAGTCTACTGGCACTGGTCTACTGGTCTACTGGTCTACTGGTACTTCTTCATAATAAGACGATAATCCTTTGGGGATGTGAAAATAATAATTCTAATTAAAAATTGTGGTACTTTAGGCAGTGTAAAGATGAACAAAAAATATTGATAAATAAGTGGTACTAATAGTTAATAATATTAATATAGTCCAGAAATTAGCGCAGTAGGCCACGTTCGTCTGACCTGAGCGCTGTGCAACTTTCTGGCCTTCCTGACTAATTATTATAATTATTCACTTGTCATTAATACAGTAGATAAATGGAACCAGCCAAATTAATATAAACGAATTTTATCGTACAAATCTCTAAAGTCATTCGCAAATAAGTCTTAAGTAAATCATTACATTAAAAGGCATCTTTCGTAGAAATAAATGCAAAAAACTTCACTTTTTTCTACGTGAAGGTCAAAATATGAAAATAAAAACCCACTCTAATAGACAGAGTTTATTTCCACAACAGTTTCGACGCCCACTGGCATCCTCCTCGAGTGGATACAGAAACACTGTATCCACCCGAGGAGGATGCCAGTGGGCGTCGAAACTGTTGTGGAAATAAACTCTGTCTATTAGAGTGGGTTTTTATTTTCATATTTCGTAGAAATATTTACCTAATTAAACTTTGATACATTTAAGAAAAAATATTATGAATAAAAATGTCCTAAAACAAATGATACCACAAAACATCATATATATATATATATATACAGAAACGCAGACATTAGTCAGTTGAAAGCTTTTCAATCTAAGACGTTCGAATTTTTTATTAAATCTTTTTTATTTTCATTTCCGGAAACGCATTTAATTGTCAGCATTCAAAGCAAAGATTTTTTTTTAACAATTTTGATTGTACAGGGAATATGCTCCCTACATCATTTCGTCAAGAAAACTAAATGAAACAGTAAAACTCTCTCTCTCTCTCTCTCTCTCTCTCTCTCTCTCTCTCTCTCTCTCTGTTTATCATCTATATTAACGATATAGACGTCGGGCTTTTAAGTACAATCTCCAAATTTGCAGACGATACAAAATTAGGAAGTAGTGTAGGTACTGAGGAGGGCGTAAGAACGCTTCAGAATGATCTTGACAGGTTGGGCGAATGGTCTGCTACTTGGCAGGTGCCATTTAACTAGGACAAATGTAAGGTAATGCACATTGGTTATAAAAACCCGAAGACCGATTACTCTCTCTTGGGAAGGAACTTGACTGAGACCAATCTAGAGAAAGACTTAGGAGTCTATATCAGCAACGATCTCAAACCGTCGAAGAACTGTGCAGAAGTCGAAAAGAGGGCCTTAAAAATATTAGGTTATATTAAAAGACAGTTCCAGTTTCGGAACAAGGAGACTGTAATGTCTCTTTATAATTCACTAGTCAGACCTCAACTGGAATACTGTGCGCAGTTTTGGTCTCCATCCCTCAGGAAGGACATAGAATGGTTAGAAAGAGTACAAGCAAGGGCTACAAAATTGATCCCTTCAATGAGAATGCAAAGCTACCAACGGAGATTGGAGCGCCTAAATCGGTTTACCTTAGAGACGAGGAGGTTGCGGGGTCAGCTTATTCAAGTCTTCAAGATGCTCAATGGAATAGACAGGGTAGATTACAGAAACTTATTCTCACTTAATGCCAATCCGACAAGAAATAATGGGTTTAAACTAGAACTAAAGACATTTAGGACAGCTGTCTACGGCAATTTCTTTTCCTATAAAATAGTTAATATCTGGAACCAACTTCCCTCAGAGGTTGTTTCCAGCCAAAGTTTAAATGTGCTTAAAAATAGGCTAGACGAAGTACTGAATACTCTCATAGTTTAAGACTAAAACATAACATAACTCTGCAGGAGTTCGCTTGCACGGTGTCTCTGTGAGCATGCTAATTATAGAGCTTTATATATATTCTCCACTTTCCCTAAAATTTCCTTGGCTACTTTTCCAGGGTCAAGGTGTTTTCTTCAACCTTTTTCCGTACCTGCCTCTGGCAGGGAGGGAACGGAGGGGGGAGAGAAAGCCTTCTACTTTTCTATCCAGTTTTCTACTACTGCTAGGATAGGTGAAAGAAAATTAAACTTGTTTAATAATAGGAACCTCCCAGAGTGGACCGGGAGGTCTTTGAGGCTTCCTCTTGTCCTTGTAACTCCTTGTAACTCTCTCTTACTCTCTCTCTCTCTCTCTCTCTCTCTCTCTCTCTCTGGTTTCAGAGCACTGGGTGTTCTCAGATGATGAGAAACTTGATGAGAATTCTCAGGAGTCAAAACCTCCGAATAGATACATTCAACTTCAGAGTAGCTACTTAGCTTGAGTAGAAATTTAGTTTTAAACAGTATGTAGCAATTCCGTCAAAAAGGGGGAAAAAATTACACGTATGTAAGCTGTCGTAAGACGCATATAAATTTTATATTAATCTTTTTTTGAAAAAAGGGTGATATCACACATAATGTACACTTTCGTGGAAATTCTCAGTGAAGTATGCTAACCGGCTGGAGATGCCTCTGGATTAGTGCTCCCTCGTCTAAGTAATTCCAGTGCGAAAGATGGTAATGTAATTAATTAATTTTTAAAAGCAAGTCTCTTGACACGGTTGACTTGGCAATCATCGGAGAAATGCTGCAGCGATGAAATGATGACTTCTTGTATATAAATAAATAAAAATTCTTTAAATAAAAATGCATCGTCTAAATTAGAGTAAGTATCAGATTAGATTAAGTCTAGATTAGATTAAGTAGATTAAGTATCACTGTCTTCTAATGCGTAATTGGGTACACGAGCTAAATGTACTCATGGTGTGAATGAACTCTATTATACTTGTTCCTACTTTCCTGTAAATCTTCTTTCAAAACAATTTTCTGTCAGGCGGAGGAGGCGGGAGAGGCTTATCTGTTGATACTTTGCGACTAGTCCTATTCCTGTGTGAAAGCTTTACACCTCTGTAAGTGTAATCATTGCATCAGTTTGCAATATTCTTTAGTTTCTTTTGCTTTTCTACTTTTTCTCTGTTCTCTAATTCCTTCTTGGACTAGCCTAGAGTGGATGTTAGGGTCTTTATTAGTCTGTAATTCTGTAACTCTCCTTAGATCAATGATGTCTGTTTCCACAGTTAGTGGTGGATCTCTGAGTACAGATGATGTAGTGACTCGTGGTTCAGTTCCCACGTAAAGCTGTAGGTCCTCTCCGTCAGAAGACTCGATCTCATTATTCTCTCTCTCTCTCTCTCATATATATATATATATATATATATATATATAATTATATATATATATATTTATATATATGAAAATGAAAATGAAAAGGTTTATTGGCAGACTATAGTCCATATGACAAATATTATTAATACAATGACAGTTCATATACTAAGGATAAAAATATATACAATTGATTAGAAATAATACAGTAATGTCGGAGTTAAGTGGAGCTACAGACAGACGTTTTCGTACCAATAAATCCATAGCTTAGAGGATAAATGGCAGGACTCATGGATAGCTTGGATAATCGGGTTGGTTGATTTTTGAATTCTTTGCATTAGACTGTATTGAGCACGTCTTGTTACCTCCGGAAAGCTCGGGACATTGAGGGTAGCAAACATTTGCGAAGCTGAGCATCTTGGGGGTAATTTATGTAAGAGTCTAAAAGAGCTGTTGTACAGCAAATTTAGGGTTCTGCCACAACCTTTTTTATAATTCACCCAGAGTTGCTGACCGTATATATTACTGCAGAAAGTACGAAAGAGAATGTCTTTAGCTTCACTTGTACAGAACCGAAAGTTCCTTATAGTCATATTTGCTTTAGCACAAAGGCTTTGAGATTGTTTTCTTATATCCGAGTCATCACTCAAGGAGCTGGTAATAGTTTGACCCAAATACTTAAACTCTTGTACTTCCTCAATTACTTCACCTTTCATTTTAAACCTAATGTCAGCTGGCTGATTATAGCTTTTAGGATGAAATTGCATGCGGTAACCTTAGTTTTTGTAACATTAAAAAGAATATCATGTTTCTGCAAATACACTTCGCAGACTTTTAGTAGACGATCCAAACCTTTAACAGAGGAACTTATTAACACCATATCATCGGCATAAAGTAAGTTATTTATCCGTGTGTTATCTATACAATATCCCACTGTTGCTTCATTAAGTGAAGCAATTAATCAATTAATATATATATATATATATATATGTGTGTGTTACATTATTCATTATTCTCTCTCTCTCTCATATATATATATATATATATATATATATATATATATATATATATATATATATATATATATATATATATATCTTTGTTTTTTCAAAAGACGTTTGTTTATTAGCTTTGTCGATACATGCACGTAAAGTAACAGAGAGAGAGAGAGAGAGAGAGAGAGAGAGAGAGAGAGAGAGAGAGAGAATTACTTAAAAATTAAAAGATGTATGCTTGTATATTCTCCATACTTATCTTATGAACAATAAAGAATTAGAATTAGAATTTTCTAACTCTGAAACTGTATAATTTTAGAAAATGGTAAAATAGGAGTTTGCCAATCTTCAACATTTCCATTCGCTACGTGTTCTTAATTAATGAGTAATGACGTCCATCAACCTTTACAAGTTACTCTTCTCCAGTTTTACATAAGTTTGCGTTAGAATCCTTCCACCTTAAAACTAAATTTCAATAAATGCAAAAACTAAAAGTATGCATTAATATTCAATACGAGCTTCTCTCTTGTCTAGATGATAAAAATTTTCGAGATTTCTAAGTTTGGGGCCAAAATGTATTAAGTTAAACATAAAGTTTAGATTTTAAAATTTAAAATCATTTCTCTTAAATTCTTCTAGACTTCATATATATATATATATATATATATATATATATATATATATATATATATATATATATATATATATATATATATATATATATATATGCGCCTCGGTGGTGTAGTGGTTAGCGCCGCTGGCTACGAATCCATCGGCCCCTGGTTCGAGACCTGGTGACCGCAGCCGGCGCGCAGCAAAACCCAGCTGTTCATCTTTCCACACAATAAAAGAAAGTGGTTGATTGATAAATGGGTACCCTGGGTGGCCTAGACACTGGGCTGCTGGTGGGGCGTGGTTCGAATTCCACGTTAAACTGAAGGTCTAAGGTGGAGTGAAAAGCTTGACCTTCGTCAGAATGAAGAATTCGGGCGGAAGCTAACCAAAGGTTTTATATATATATATACATATATATATGTGTGTATATATATATATATGTGTGTGTGTGTGTGTATGTGTGTGTGTAATGAGGGGGTTTCCTCTCACCCAAGCTCTAAGACAAAGTACGCCAACTTTAACAATTTACAGTAATAATCATAACACAATTGCGAAAGCAAATCTGACTCTCAATTTGCCCATAATATTCTTAATAAATAGAGGAAGGAGATCCTCTTATCATTTTAGATTTATTAAATACAACCACAGCATACGTTAGTTTCTTTAACATCTCAACTAAAACAGATTTATAACGAAGGTTAAATTTGTGTTTACTGATCGAAATGGATAAATAAACAATTTTACAAAACTGGGTTTCCTTTCTATTAAAACTCAATATGTTCGGAAAAAAGTTTGCCTAGAAACATAAAATTTCTTGAAAGTATTAAAAAAGAAAAAGTACTAATTGATAAAATTCTGTTTTTCTTTGAGTATTTATTCTGTTCGGTGATGAATAAAATTTTAAAAGCCAAACACAGTCATTAGTAATTTGTTATGCTTTTGAGAAGTTTTACGTTAAATGAATCAGCTAACTGCGAAAGTTTAAAGTTGGGGATAACTTTGTCAATCCAACACAAACAAATGGGTACAGATACAACCTCATTGATAAGCATATCGGGCTTGTAACTTTATAGGCAAATTTTAGACTGTTGATAACTATTATAACTATCTTGATGAGAGATGACTGATTGATTAATTATACAGGATCGAAACTACTTTTTATTATAGAAATCAGATATTTTTATTTTATTTTTTATTTTATTTAGTTTTATATATATATATATATATATATACATACAGAGTTTACGTAGATGAGTATAATTTCAGTATTAAATACAGATGCTGTATATAGCTGTAAACTGCCTTTAACAAACGTACACGTTAATTTACAGAGTGAAATTTACTAGTTAGATGTAATTATAAGATTTTTCTAACTTTTGATGAAAGACTTAAAAACTAAAGGGAACTTACAAATTAGGACGTACTGTGTTGTATTTTGAACATTTAAATACATAATTTTTTGCAAATTTTATAAATTTTTATAAATCCTACAAATTTTTATAAGACTTAAAACCCTGAAAGAAACTTAGAGACGAGGACACATACTTATCTTAGAAGAATAATGAAACCAGTATGAATATGAAGTAAAAAGTGATAAGAGAAATGTTTAAGGATATAATGCGAATTTTAATGATGATAACAGCAATAAGTAATAAGAAATAATAAAATAAAGTAATAAAGAAAGGAATGACTTCAGTAACTTTGGAATTTGTTAAGATTTAATCGCATTATAAAAGATCACTGGAATGATTTTAATTAATTCGGTAGATTGTGCCATAAATTCAACCGTTAAATAAGTGTACGAATTTCTACTATACAGGGTGTCCCTAAAGTCTGGACACATAGGAAATATCACTAACTATAACTAACTATATGTTATTATTATTATTATTATTATTATTATTATTATTATTATCTTAAATTCATGCAACTGAGGCCTAAGGTAGGCCCACATCGAATCAGCAACCCTGAGGTAGGACCAAATAGGACCTCCAAGTCCATAAGTTATGGACTTGGAGGTCCTATTTGTTCCTATCTCAGGGTTGCTGATTCGATGTGGGCCTACCTTAGGCCTCAGTTGCATGAATTTAAGATAATAATAATAATAATAATAATAATAATAATAATAACATATAGTTAGTTATAGTTAGTGATATTTCCTGTGTCCAGACTTTAGGGACACCCTGTACATTGACGAGTGTAGTTTGCCTCCGAGACATATTCACTTCGTATAATTTGTTTGATGTTCTTGACGTATCTGATTGTCCATTATATTCTCAATTAATATAATCGGGGCAAATTGTTTTGTAACTCCGAGCAGCATTAGGAAGCACATCCGTACTTCAAATATGTCTCTTTAAAGATTTCTCATGTGTGAACATAACAATCACTCCCATTTATTTTTTCTAATAATTCCCTTTTAGTTTATGATTAAAGAGTTAGTGATGAAATCACATGCATTTCCATATACGGTAATGTTGTATAAGAAATGTGGTTACAGTTAGAGAAAAGTATAGCATTTTAAGCGTATTTGTGGTAAAGAAATGTAATTTTGTAAATATAGATGAGAATTTTGCTATCTTTTCAATATGTTCACGAAAGGATAGTTTTCAGCGATACGCAATATCGTGTGCAATTTGATAATAATAGTCAAGTCTGGTATTAACTTCTTTTTTATGATTAGCAGGAAGTGTGTTTTATTTTTATGCTAGGATAATTTATATACTATTCACATACTATTGCGGGGTATCTATTTACTATTTCATGAAGGGATGCAGGATCGCTGTTTGAGTATATCCGGGTGGTATTATCCGCGTATTGGAAGCCTTTCCCGTTTTGAGAGTTGTGAAAGTCATTTATATAGGTAAGAAATAGTAGGGGGCCCAAAATGCTTCCTTATTTAACTCCATGTGTAATTTTTAGTTCGTCGGTGATAATATTATTTTTTCTTTATGTATTGAGTTTTGTGGTGCAGGTATGATTTGAACCAATTTAATGCAGTGTTCCTTATGTCATGATGAGATAATTTACAAATACTGTATGTCGTGGGAGAGTGCATCAAATGATTTTGATAGATCCATAAGCAAGAAAACAGAAGACTCTTTATTATTAAGGCTTTATATATGTCTAGTACGTCTGAGATCAAGCCGATGGTTTTATGCCCCTCCCTAAAACCAAATTGATACTTAGATATAAGACTATTTTCTTCGAAATATTTTGAAACCTGCGTGTGCACAAGTTTTTCAAATATCTTTCCTAATGTAGGTAAGATAGATATAGGTCAATAATTTGAAGGTAGTGATTTGTCTCCTGATTTCAATATTGGATATACTCGTGCCTTTTAAAGTACGTCAGGGAACATACCTTGACTGAGAGATGGATCGAATAATACTGACAAATGGGGAGATAAAATATCTGAACAGTACTTAAAGACCAAGTTTGGAATAGAACCGACGTGACATGATTAGTTTTTAAGGGTGAATATTGCCTTTTTGACCTATCTGGGAGAGATAGGCGAGAAGATGAAAATATGATCTGGAGGATTGCCAAGATATTCTTCATAGCTGGATATCGAAGGCGCTATAAGATCAGCTGTTGCTTTTCCTAGGGTATCAAAGTAACTATTTAGATGACTGGCTATAGCTAATGATTTGTTATAAATGATATTATTTAGTTATATTTGTGGGAAAATAATTTTGTTCTTTCTTTCTATGTAAAGTTTTATGGTAAGTTTCTATTGTTTCTTAAAATCTTCTTTGCATTTCTCAAATTTACTGCTGTATTACTGTGTTTTTACCTTCATAATTGGGTTATTTAGTCTGTTCCTGTAACTGGTGTATATTTCTTGAGGCACTGTACCTTTTTTAAAGTGTTATAGATTAAATATTTTTGCCGGATGACTTGTAGGAGACGTTTATGTAGCTATGCTTTATTTTGCTTTTTATGAGTTGTGTTTATTGTAGTTACAGGAGAGAGTTCGTTGAATGCCTCATTTAGTATGGTTGAGAACTTAATAAATTTTTCATTTATGTCGTCTGTTTCTTCGAACCCTTCCGACTTATAATTTATTGAGTCTATGTTTCAGTCCTTCTAAGCTTTCATTTATTTTTCTGACTTTTGTTTTTCGCTATCCGTCTCCGGGATTTTATGTTTCTCATTTAACTCCAAAACATAACCGAAGTGGTTGGAAATCCTCTCAAAAGTATACCGGCTGTTTGAGTTCACAAATTCTTTATACCATATACTGTATGATATACTGTATTAAGGTTGAGTGTTTTATAGGTGTTATAACACCTGTTGTTCGTGTAATGGGTGGACAGAATCCATATGTTACCATTCTGTTTAAGTTGTTTAGGGCCTCTGTGTTTATTATACTTTAAAATATCAGAACTGAAGTCACCTAGGGAGATTGCTTTATGTATTTTATTATGATTTGAGGTCAGTAGATACCACTTATATTTAAATTTGTATTTTCCAGGAGTATATTTACAATTTCAGTAAAGTCGGATAATAATAATGTAAGCTCAGTGATTTGTATACATGGAATGGATTTATGTAGGTAAATTAAAACTTTTCCCTTCTGCCGACGGATAAATTTGAAAACATGTATAACCATCCATTGCGTATAAATCTTTAATTATTTCTTTTAGAAACGTTTCCGTGAGGACTAAGGTGGAGAATTTTACCCCAATTATTGATAATAAATTTTCTAGGTCTTCTAAATTAGCGGGTATGCTTCTAATGTTGAAAGTTAGTATCAGAAATTTATTAATAAAATTTAGGATGATTGGAAACTAGGTCAGTACTGTAATACCATAATAATCACTCAAAGACAATATGTAACGGATTAAAAAATATTCATCATCGCCTTCGTGGTTATCTCGTAATAGTTCTAAAAGGCTTGGAAAGTCTTTCAGATAAGTATTAGACACGTTTAAGAGTTACTTTGAAATAGGAAGCAGAAGCTGTAAACTAAAACCAAGTAGTAAATTTTAGGGAAGCTAAAAGGAAAAGAAAATTTGGGCAGGATGTTACAAATAAAGTTTAAAGCACGTCAACTGTTTGAGATTCATACATTTCTCGGATCTTCTGACGCTAGCATGAGCAAAGAGATAATGCTAAAAGTAAAAAATAATAGCAATAATAATGGTAGTCTAAGTAACATTAATAATAGTAATAATAATATAGTAATATTCTTAAACCCCCCAAAACATCATTTATCAAAATAGAGTTATTTCTTGGAGAAACGTGACCAATTTTGGTCACTTGAAAGGTGCCTTTCTGGATAATGAATACCTTAGAACTTTATTGTGGCACAATCACCTACAATATATATATATATATATATATGCACTAAAATCACAGAATAACACGTGATCTTATTAATAAGCAAACACCACAGGGAAAAGGAAAAGGAAACACGAAGTCCGAGCGCTTTCGTGATATATTCACATCTTGAAGGAGAAACAAAAAATAGACGGAGATTACAAAGTAGATGAGTTAAATACACAAGCCCTGGGCTGTATAAATTAGACTCGTGCATTGTTAAAAAGTTGGTGAAGGGCCTATTGTTTTCTTGACCGCATTCTTGCCCCTTAACGGTTTGCCTTGGTTAAATAAATAAATATTATTTTAAGAACTGTTAACATTCTTATGTGTCCATTTTAATTGTAATATTTCTTTCGTATATAATCTTTGGGTGCTGGATGGTTTATTGGACTTTTCAATTGGTTGGCTATTGGGAAAACAATTTTTTCAGACTGTTTGTAGAAATTTTGGAGTATTCTGTAAGACGATGGCACCATTCTCTTTGTTTTCATTAAATTCTTGCCACTTAATTGCCTGCTTTAATTAAATACTAGTTCTAATAACCGCTATAATAATTTTTGTTCTCTGTACTGGTTTTTTTGTCTAATTTCATCTATATAGTTCTTTTATATTTATTAATTTAGCAGCCTACAGATTATGTTATCTATTGAAAAAATCTTTAGAGGGTTTTATGGTCTTTAATTTGAGTTGCCGATTGGGAATTTTTTTTGCTTGTGTATTTAACTCATTTACTTTGTAATCTCCGTCTATTTTTTGTTTCTCCTTGAAGATGTGAATATATCACGAAAGCGCTCGGACTTCGTGTTTCCTTTTCCTTTTCCCTGTGGTTGTTTGCTTTTATATATATATATATATATATATCCCCGTTTATTTAAAGGAATATCACTTATATTGTGACAAATAAGAGTGCCTCCTTTTTCTAAAGAAATCATTTAATTAATGAAGAAAATGTGTTTCTGTCTCTCTCTCTCTCTCTCTCTCTCTCTCTCTCGCTCTCTCATACTATGGTATCATACTGAGATGACGCTATTAGGTTCTTGCTACATATGTAAATAGTCTCAAAGGAGAGTTTAGTGTCATAAACTTGAGCCAGTGACATCTAACTTGAATACAATACACAAACTGAATTCTCACTTTGGATAAATATTATAAATAGAATGAAGAGAATTATACCATAAATTCAAATTATGATTTAGAATTACATTTTCCTTTTACATAATATGAAGGATAGACCATCTTCTAACTATTTTGATCCGTGACTTTGAAAGTTAATAACTTGCATAAGAGTTAATTCTTTGGCTCGAGGAAGACAAATTTTCTGAACCAAAAGTTTAAATAAAAATATTTTGTATTTACGTGCACACAATGTTAAATTTAATGCACGTCATTAACTCTCAAAATCACGGAACAAGCTTTTTGAGAAGTGCACTTACATCATTTTTCTTTGTCACCCTTAATTTAACACTTCACCCTCAATTTTTTTTTAGGGTTAAGTTATGAATGCGTATATTTTAAACGTTACCAATCCGTCCCTTTCGGCGGTAAAGGGTTAAACAACAAGCCATGTCTTATGTAATTAATATAAAAAAGGTGAGTTAACTAAGAAGATTAAATTACAGATCGACTGATTTAACAAAACAAATCTGGAGCTTAACATACTCATAAAAAAAGTCTTTATTAACTGGATTAAATGTAGTCATAAGGGAGTAAAACATTACTACACTGTAAGTAACAAAGCTGCGTATGGCATAAAAATTTTAAACCATTTGGTTCCATATTACATGTCAAAATAGGTTAAAGATTCTTTCAAAATTAGATTCCAAACTGGGGACCGCATAGACACTAAACGGGAACGTATTGGCTCTCTATTTGACCCTATATACCAAAAAACTATATCAAAAAAACGAAAGCAATACAGTTAATATTAGGAACCGTTTATCAATTGGGACTTTACAGTAAGTTACACAAAAACAATTTAAGTACTTCGACTTAAAAGTTTTATGAATTATCTTGTTTACAGTAAAAATACAATAAAATATAGTAAAAAAATTTCGATAAATTTTTGTATGCTAATATTGTAGTATATATAAGTATGATTTACTAACTAATGATATATGTGAGTAGAAAGTCCTTTGAAGTTAGGAAAGAAGTCTAATGAAGCCAAATGAAAAAAAATTCAGTCTTTGATCTGAGACTTACTGTACTATTTATTGTATATCAATGAAAGATATACAATATATGAGGATTCGATTTTAATTAACATCTTTGGAACTAATATTCAATAAAATCAGGATGATTGCAATAATAATAATAATAATAATAGTAATAATAATAATAATAATAATAAATGTAATGTTGAGGTTGTTTAACTACCTTCCAAACATCTAAGATCATATGGCGGAGGGAACCTACAGCTTTACGTGGGATCCGAACCACGGGTCGCTGCATAATCTGGAAGCGGAAGACGGGCTCCCATCCAACCTTTCTCCAGACCCAATGTCACTTAACTTCTCTGATCGATGGGAAGCCGTGTTATTGTTCACGACGTAGCCAATAATAATAGTAATAAAAATAATAATATTAATAACAATAATAGTAATTAGTAACAATAATAGTAGTAATAATAATAGTAGTAACAATAATAATAAATAACCGGACAAATGAGTAGATGATAATTTTTCAATGAATAAAATAGAGAACTAAACAAGTGCGCGAGATTGGGTCATGAATATATAATTGTGAGTTAAAAAAGTTTGTGGTGGTTGCCCTAGAGCTGGTGTAACGGTTTTTCATTCATGGTCATCACTGTTTTCATGCAGTGTTTGATTGACCTACTTGGTGTAGTCAATTTATTTGATTCGAACAAACAAAATTCATGACATGCTTGATTTGAAATTCTAATTCAAATATGCCTGAATGGGTAATATTTCAGGTGACTTTTAAAAGTGTGACATTTTGAAAGGTTTGTGTTTTTTTTTTATTAACTGAAATGAAAACATGGAAATTTTACTGTACCTTTTCTACACAGGGGAAATTAATCCCTTGGCGTAAAACATGTTCTGTGTAATGTCCTCTCAGTTTATGATACACGATACTTTCGACGGAAGAGTCCTGTCCAACAGATTTCCCGTGGCTTATGATGAAGGAATATTATGGCCATCAACATCACTAGATCAAAACCCCTGTGGCTTTTATCTGTGGGGTTATTTAAAAGAGAGTGTATTTAAATAGAATCCACACACAATAGAAGAATTAAAGGCATCAATTGAACAAGACGTTTCTCAGAGTTCAACAGATACTCTGTTCAGAGTACTGTCAAATTTTGTTGTTCATGTGCAAAGAGTTAATGAGCTGACATACAGCATGTTCTGCACTACGGTACTAGTTCCTCATGTGTAAAGAGAGAAGGTACAGTAAGAATTCTATGCTTTTATTTCAGTAGAAAAAATACAAATCGTTTAAAGTGTCAGATATTTAAAAAATTACCCGATAAAAAAAAATATATATATATATATATATATACCGGGTGGACGAAAAAAACCTGGACACTTTTTTCCTACAAATTTCAAACTAGGCAAGCTAATACACCCAAATTAGTACAAGATGTAGCCAATAGTATAGTTATCATGTGCTAAAAATTTCAATGGAACTCGTGTAAAACTTACCCTTTTGAAATCGATGTTGTATTGGCCCCCCCCCCCATTTTCTTGAATTACGGCCAGTACTCTCCGTTTCCACTGATCTATGGATGACTTGATTTTGTCTTGGGATACCATAGGCCAAACAATCTCGATTCTTTGTCTAAGTGCTTCCAGGTTTGAAAATGGTTCCCTGCGACCATGGTACACCTATGACTTCAGCTCATTCCACACGAAGTAATCCAGAGGATTTAAGTCAGGAAAATTTGGTGGCCATTCTTCACTTTTTATGAATTCAGGAATGTTCGCCATCAAAAATTCTTGGGTTGCCTTGGCTGAATGAGATGGTGCATTGTCTTGACCAAAAATAAAATCTTTGTTCGGGTACAAGTCTTGGCATTCCGGTAAAAGTTCTCCGAGGTGTTCAGTGTAATTTTGCGAGTTCATTTTTATGATAATAAAAACCCACTCTAATAGACAGAGTTTATTTCCACAACAGTTTCGATGTCCACTGGCATCCTCTTCGGGTGGATACAGAAAAACGAAGAGGATGCCAGTGGGCATCGAAACTGTTGTGGAAATAAACTCTGTCTATTAGAGTGGGTTTTTATTATCATATTTTGACTTTCACGTAGAAAAAGTGAAGTTTTTTGATTCATTTTTGTTTTCTGTGGATCGGTAAAGAATAATTTGTTTTTTCCATTGTAAGAAACACTACAAGATACCATTAATTTCTTGTAAAATCGTGAAATTGGATGATAAAGACGGTCTGGCAGGATTTCCAATTTTGAAGTTAATGCATTGACTCAGTTGTTTTGTCGATTTGTTGATACAGTTAATGTAAAGTCAGACTCATCTTGAAAAAACATGCGTTTAATGTCTGCTAAATTAAATTTCCTGTACAAAGAATTACACCTTTCTAACCGTTTTCCCATGGTTTCTTTTGTTATTCTGGGGGCACTCAATCTTTTAAAAGATCTGATGCCTTTACTTTTCATTATGTTTTGGACGCTGTTGCGCGAAATATTTAAATTATTCGCCATTTTTCTCTGCGAAAGATGAGTACCAGGATTATTTTCCTGCGACAACGCATGCTCTTCAACGTACCTTTCGTTTTCTCGAGTCCGAGCAGTACGCGGACGACCGCTGCCACGTTTTCTGTCAGTTGACCCTGATTGTCTAATTTTATTTATTACGTATTGTACTGTACTTCTTTTCCAATTTTTTCCCGGAAATTCCTTAATTATTTTTCTAGCACTCCATCCTTCTCGGCAAAACACGCCTTTATAACAGCTAAGTCTTCTTTACTTAAAACCATTACGATAGAATTTTAAATAACACCACAAGAAAAAAAAAAAAAAAACATTCCATCAGCCAACACTTCTTAAAGAAATCTGACACTGCTAGCCTACCAATTCGCTATGTGGCCATTTATCATTGTCTTAGGTGGCCATACGCAAACTGCTTGTTTTGTAGCGAACATCTAACACATCCAAGGGGGTAGTCAGCTTCACAAAATCTCGCTGTTTGTTTCGTCAAGTTGAATTTTTTATAATTAAGAAACGGCCAAAGATAATTAACTGAGGTTTTCAGCACATTATAACCATACTATTAGCTACATTTTGTACTAATTTGGGTGTATAAGCCTGACCAGTTTGAAATTTGTGGGAAAAACAGAAGTGTCCAGGTTTTTTGCGTCACCCGGTGTATATATATATATTATATATATATATATATATATATATATATATATATACAGGGTGTTTTCAAATTATGTTTCATAAATTTAGTATACATATTCAGGACGTCAAAGTGAACAAAAAAGTTCCTATGAACATAAATTCGCAATCGCTTCGTTTCCGAGATACATTGATTTTTTGTCGAGGACGATGCTATTCTCTGTACATCTATTGTATGCTTTCTAGATATATCAGAGAACAATAAAATTATTATTATTATTATTATTTTTTTTTTTCAAGTTATGAAGAGTATTGCTTCTATCTTTCCTCGTATGTAATGCGTCGGAAATGAAGTGGCTCGTGCTTGTTATAATCGAGATAAAAATCCTGTCATAATACTAAAGCTAATACATACAGTATATATATATATATATATATATATATATATATATATATATATATATATATATATATATGGGATCAATTTTACAATTAAACACGTGAAATAAGTCTTATGAATGATGCAAACCCACAAGAAAAGGAAGAAAGATTCCAAAGTCTTTCGTGCATTCAACAGTACACCTCGACAGGAAATCATTCCCTGACGAAATGATGAAAACGATGAAGAAGGAAAAAGAAAACACCAAATAGTTTTCTTTTTCCTGCGTGGTTATTTTCATCATAAATATTGTTCACGTGTTACTTTCGTAAAATGATTTTCATATAATATATATATGACCGGCAATCGGAAGATCCCGGGTTCGATTCCCGGGTGGTTACCTCATTTTTTCATTTGTTCGTTCTCCTTCCTCATCTTGCGCGGAATGTTCTCCTATACAAGCGTCGTTCTTTACGTTAATTATACTGCGTGTTCTTTGCAGTTGAAATGTATATATATATATATATATATATATATATATATATATATATATATATATATATATATATATATATATGCGCCTCGGTGGTGTAGTGGTTGTTGGCGTCGCTGACTACGAGTCTATCGGTTCCGGGATCGAGACCCGGTGACGGCAGGCGGCCCGCACTAAAACCCAGTTATTCATCCTTCCACACAGTAAAAGAAATGGTTTCGTAGATAAATGGGTACCCTGGGTATCCTAGCGGCTAAGACGCTGGGCTGCTGGTAGGGCGTGGTTCCGATTCCACGTTAAACTGTAGGTCTAAGGTGGAGTGACAAGCTTGACCTTTGTTAGAATGAACAATTCGGGGAAGCAAAACCAAGGTGTTACATATATATATATATATATATATATATATATATATATATATATATAATAGAGAATCCAATAAATGTGGTAATTTACATGAAGGCGAATGCAATATTACAAGCTTAATTAAAGACGAAAATGTTTATGAAATTATAAAATTAATGTAAGAATATATAATACATGTACAGTGGATGTACAAATATATGAAAAGACCACTGATTTAAAAGATTATCCGAATAGGTCTATGTATACACTATACAAGACTGAAATAGAAGATAAAATTCATATAATTTAACTTTTTAAAAAAAAACTTTAAAAACTGGCCAGTAAATGAAGAGAAAAATCATTGATTGAAAATTGACAAAGGAAATATTAATGTTTACAAAGAAAAAAAATTTCTAGAATTGACCCGAGTCGATTGAAGCTTTATTTGAAAATGTAACGTATACAAAACACTATACATTAATGAAACACTACAATTATAGTAGTGTGTAACAATTATAGTTGTTTGTAACGTATACAGAACAATATACATTAATGAAACAGTACAATTATGGGTATTTAACAAACGTTAGTTATCACGACAAAGCTGCGGAAGAAAGTTCGCCGAACAAAATAAAATAATTTTAGTTATACAAATCAAAATGGAAAATAATTTAAAAAATATATATTTAAAAGGTTTCCAGTACAAATATAAATTTCTTTATAAAAAATATTATTTTTAAAACAAAAATTGTATTTCATTTTAATACATTTTTTTAAATTTTTTATTTTTATACGAAATACTAACTTTTTAAAATTTAATTTTTGTTGGTTTACTTTTAAAGAATATGTTTTAAATTTATGCTAACCTGTTTTGCTTATTTTCTTCCAATTTTTACTAAAAATTTTATGTAAAAAACCGTAGTATCAGCTCGTGTTATTTTAGAGAGAGAACAGAAATCTATGACACTATAATTCTTTCTACCTAAAAAGACTGTTTTTAATTAGTTTTTTTTTTGTTTTTATAAGAAAACAGACACACTGAATTGTTCATTATCATCATTATCGTTAAAATAATTTGCTTCAGATTAAACTACTTTTGTTTCATCTTTATCGAAATATATTTTGTTTAAATTAAACAAATTACCTGAACTCATTCAAGGAAATGAACATTCTCTAAAACAGTCAGTTAAATACAATTAATTTCAAGGCTAAAGAAACTTAAACTCTTTCAGAAAAACTCCGCAGAAAAAATTTGTTGAAATTTCGTTCGCAAATTAACTTAATTTATCATTAATGATGAAACTAATTTGTTAATTTAGTTAGTTTGAGTATAATGTTAACGAAACGCTAAAATGTCAGTTAATTTTATTTTACGAGCGTCTTTTTTACGAATAATTCTCCAAATTTTTCACTTCCATTATTCTATTGAATATTTTGGTTATTTTAGTAACGAATCAACAAAATTTTATTTACGACCTATTTATTCTTACTTATTTATTTTAAAAATATCCAAACAAACTTTTTTTTCGTCTTAATTACAGTAAATTACAGTTTAAAATGGACTAATTTTTATATTCGTGTATTAAAGTTGTACGTATTTAAAGTTACAGTTAAAAAAATTATTCATTTTTGGACTAAAATTTTTTATTTTTTTAATACAGAAAAATTCTAAAAAATATTTTTTATTTAATCTAAAAAAATATTCGAATATTCAATATTCAAAAAGGATTTTTCATATAGAAAAAATTTAAATTCATGGATACCAAAGAAAAATTTTCGCTCTGTACTTTTTTTTGGAGTGGGAAGAGGGAGCGAATTTTTATGTTTAAAATTTTTAAAAATACTATGTAGTAAATTCTGAAATACGTTTTATTTTTATTAAATTTATGTAATTTATTTTATTGTTTTAGTGAACTTTTAATGGAATTGTGCATTAACAAAAATTGATTTTACAAATAATACAAATAAAAAAAAAACTAGGTATAATAAATACGGTAAATGGGTGGTTAGTTTTTACTTTCACAGATCACAGAACAAAAAGAAATAATTAAATAATTTAAAATTTCTTAATATCTGTTTGTTAAAATATGAAGAAACTCCAAAAGCATTACGTGTGAAATATTTATGTTAATCTCTTTCGTTTATTTGCTTCTAATTTCTATCAAGATTTTATTTGAAGACTAGTATCAGCTAGTGTTATTTTATAAATTGTACTGTAAGCAGCACAAAATTACCGCCACCGAGAATAATGCAATTGTTAATGTAATTGTATGCCCCTCTATGGAGTACGCTTCTCACTTGTTGGATGGCTAAACCCATATAGATTTATCATACTTGACCGGGTGGAATCAAGGACTTTTCGTCTTATCCATTCCCCACTTCTTACTCATTGTTTTCAATCCCTCTCTCTTCGCCGCAATGTTGCCCCACTCTCTCTTTATTATCGCTATTATAACGAACACTGCTCTTCTGAACTCTCTAACTGCGTGCCTTCGCCTTTAAGGAGAGAGAACGCAGGACCACACTTTCGACACATTCTCATTCCTTTTCTGTCCAACTCTCTAACGTCAGTCGTAATCGGGTATTTTCAATCTTCATCTACTCACCGGTCAACTCTGAAATAATCTTCCTCAATCCATCTTTCCCTGTCTATGACCTCCAATCTTGGCCCCAACTCCCTGCATAATATATATATATATATATATATATGATATAATTTAGGCCTGTGCGATTAATCGAAAATGTCGATTCGGGTCGATTGAGTAAAAGAATCGAAACCTGACCCGACTTAGAGCTAAAAAATTTCGATTCTTCTATTCGCTAACTGTAACTTGTCTAGACGATAAACTGGCACTACCCCAAAACCATGGAATGTCGAAACCGTGGAATAACAATTGAAAAAATAAATAAATATATATATATATATATAATATATATATATTTATATATATATATATATATATATATATATTATATATATACTGTATATATATATATATATATATATATATTATATAATATATATATATATATATATATATATATATATATATATTATATTATTAGTTATAATATAATAATATAATAACGTTATAAAATAGTTGGATATTTGAGAGATTACGCTTTTATAGAGATCTGAGTGCGCTCAATGCGCATGGTCATCATTTGATTTTGTGATGTCACAGAATCACGTGCGCGCGCCTTGCGGTATGACAAGTTTGGACCAGTTTTTTGGGTTCAGTTGTTTATTACGTTTTTCAGTATGTTGTTGCTGGTGCATGTATGTTGTTCTGTTGGTGCTGGTGCATGTAAATTGCAAAGTATAGGTGAGTGCAGTGCACAGTCGCAGTCGAATCGAATCGAAAACAAGTGGCTGAATCGAATCGAAAATCGAATCGAAATAAAAATATCCGAATCGCACACCCTTAATATATATATATATATATATATATATATATATATATATTTTCTGGAGTAATGAAGAATGTTAATTATAAGTTCGTTGCATACGTAATTATCATATTTTGAGCTAATCAACACGTCATTAATGTTGAATTATAATATATAATCACTGAAAATATATTTACTGATTTTGTATTTGAACGTCGGCAAACAAATTTTAATAACATATTATTGCGATACATAATGTATCATTCATAATGTATTAATTATTGTTCTATTTACGTTGCTTGAAACAAAAGCCAATCAGTTTGGGTATATTAAAACAGAATGAACGATAAACGTATGGTGTTTACAAAAACTCATTTGTTTCTTTTTATAATGAAACTGTAACTCTTATGAAAGGATGCCAACTTCACTAATTAAGTTCAGCAAAAGCTTTAAGTTATGAACTCGTATATTGACACAAATTATAGCTTCAAAATGTATTGAACAAATATTCCATGTTCGAAATTTACTGTCACTCGGTACACCTGCACTACGGGGCTCCAATAAACCTTAGCCCCCCCCCCCCCCCCCCGCCAATGGCCTAAACCATTAGAGGTACAGTAAAACTAAACATACCTTACAAAAGAGAATTTAATCCTCCATTTAATGAGAAACAATTAAAACTTGGTGTTCCCGCCATTGGCTTCCAAGACAGCCTGAATTCGCTTTGGGTAGCTTGTCAAAAGTGACGTGAATAGATCTTGATCGTTACGCAAATTTGCTAAAACAGTTTCAATGTGTTGCGTCATTGTATCCTTCGAAAATCGATTTGCTGCAGGTTCTTGAAACAAGAGACATTCAATCTTGTCCTTTATAACTGATCCAATGTGTTCACAGACGTTCAGGTCAGGAGAATTTCCTGATCATTCTTCATTTCCAAAGAAATCGATCTCATGGTTCCGCAACAACTGTTGAGTGGCTAATGCTTTAAAGCAGGAGGCCTTATCGTGCAGAAGTGTGACCTGATCGACATCCATAACATTGTTTGGGTTTCTTAGAAAAGGAATGACATGCCGGGATAGAATAATATCACGAAAATACTGTCCATCCCAACTCTGACCATTTGGCTTCAGCACCCACATGAGCTTCTTTGCAGTGAACAAAACAAACACACCAACATAGTCTGGACTTTTTAATAATTCACGATAATGTTCATTGTCATCGATTTGATCTGGTGTTGTGGCCCACACTCGATCATTTTGGTAGTTAGGCCGACGTGTTACGTAAACAAAAAATTCATCGGAGACAGCTAAATGCATGAAATCATCCACACCCCAATCTTCAAGATAATGGGCAAACCACATTCTGTCATCGATGTTAAGTTGAGTTTTTCTTGGCTTTGGAAGTTCATGCCAAGGCTTTAAACCTTGCCTATGACGGTACAGTCGAATGATCTCACCACTAACGATCTTTCCTCTCAACACTTCGATCTCTCTAGAAAGTTTAGCACAGCTGTTTTTCCGCCTACGCGTACCGCTTTCAATGATGTCCTTTGTTTCCTGAGAGAGTGGCAAATTTGGGCGCCCAGATTTGGTTGTATCCATTTCACATTCATCCAAAGTTTTATTCCAGTTTCTTTGACGAAGTCCTCACTTCTTCGCAACTTTTTGGCAACCCATGAATGTGTTATAAAGGTGGCTCGAGCATCACGAGCTTCCCGAAATGTTATTGCTCGTATGCGAAGTATCACACGTTGCCTCTCCGAATCACCAATTAATTGAGAAGCCATTATATTATCACTTTATCAGCTAGAGTAATTTTAATACCTACAATAAATAAAGAATTTTATATATTTTTATAATCACTAAAAACTACTTCGATATAAGTAAACATGTAAGCTGCAAATGGAGGGGGGGGGGCTAAGGTTTTTTGGAACCCCTTATAAAACCAGCATTTCACGGTAAACACATTTTAACACAATCTTTTCCCCTCTCCCTTTAAGGCCGGTAGCACACAGGATCGTCTTGGGACTCACGACTGACACTGGGACTCACGAATGACACTGCAGCGATCGCAACGCGAATCTGAGGAGTCGCGTCGCGGTCGCTGCAGTGTGCGGGGCTCCCATTTTGCCGAAGTAGAATCACACGCGACTCGAGTCATCCCGACCAAAGTCGTCAGTCGTGAGTCCCGAGACGATCCTGTGTGCAGCCGGCCTTAAACACATTATAAATTGAACATACTTTGACTTTCGATTTACTTCTGAACATGTTCAGAGATTTAATTTGTGTGATATAATGTTGTAATGCGACGTAAATATCATGCAAGGTGAAAGAAAACTAAGGATTACACTTCAAACCTTTACTGTCGAAAGTACGAGGTGTGTTCAAACAGTTCCCGAACTGGTTATGCTGCATGCGCGTCATATGATGCATGTTGTAGTGTGACTCAGTCTGTGTCCAAAGACGTTACCACTTGTTGATATCATATTTTGTTCTCTCGATATTTACTGTGTTGTGAAGTCATTTTGTGTATTTTGTCGCATTTTGTGCATTTAAATAATGGCTACTGTCGCGCACTTTCATTGCGATGACTGCTGCTTAGTTTCAACGTCATACCCGTACACCCACGTCTCGTCACCCGTAACCAGTTCTGGAACGTTTTGAACACACCTCGTACAGTATATTTTACGAAGAAAAAATTGAAAATTTTACGAAACAAAAATTACTTAAAAAAATTTAAGGGTATATTATGAGACAATTCCAAACATAAGTTTTAAGGAATGCCTTGCGTGCACGGGACTCTTAATGCAAACTTAATTTCATAGACAACTAAACTCAAGTATATATTTATCATTTCAGACTTTATTTTGTTCTATCAAACATTTTTTTGGTAAAATTTACAATACTTTGTAATATTAGACAACTAATTATATTATGGCCTTTAACCAACCTGTTTCAAAACAAAAATCGAACTGACATAAACAAGATAACGCGCATACGCAGTCAGAACAAATCTAAAAAAATTCTACAATATTTTCATTCACAACAAAAAGTGATACAAAGTCTTGAATCAAGGAAAAGAAAAATTGACAGTGTTATCTAATATTAGATAACTGATTACTATAGCCTCTAATCAATTTGTAATTATCTATACACACCTCTCATTGTAAACTGCGCATGCGCAGACGGACCAGATGCCAAGAAAGTTTTCATTCATAGCACGAAGGGAACAAAGATTCTTCGTTTACAAAAAATATCATATCAAATGATGCATATTCAAAAACACTTTTGTTATCCTTTTAAACACCTTTAATATTTTGTCTTAAGTCATACTCTAAAGAAGGTTTGATGTTTTGTTGACTGTTTTATTGTCCCAAGTTTCATTCATCTGACATTTTAGATGTTTTATTTAGCTTCTTCAAACGTTTAAATTGCCTCAAGTGTTTAGATATCTGAAATTATTATCTAAAACATTTAGCGAATTATATGATAATAAAACCCCACTCTAATAGACAGAGTTTAGTTCCACAACAGTTTCGATGCCCACTGGCATCCTCTTCGGGTGGATACAGAAAAACGAATTCGTTTTTCTCTATCCACCCGAAGAGGATGCCAGTGGGCATCGAAACTGTTGTGGAAATAAATTCTGTCTATTAGAGTGGGGTTTTATTATCATATTTTGACCATCACGTAGAAAAAAGTGGTTTTTTGCATTTATTAGCGAATTATCTAATGAAATATTTAATAAAGTACCTAATGAGAGTCCTGGATGAATGTGCAAATCCAGGAGTCTGTATAAAGAAGAAAATTAAACATTATTATTTAAAAAGTATATTATCTTCTCGAAGATAACCTTTAGGGTTCAATCAATTAACTAGGCTACGCCTTTGAACTTATTTCAATTAAGCTACTCTGAAATTAAAATATTAGAATGGCTATGTAAACCTAAGAATTTATTATGCGCAAACTAGTTAAGTTAAATATGCCACGAACTTCCTAAAACCTGCTAGTAATCCTACACTGTATTCCCAAGTAGCTTTCCTTGAACTGAACACGTCTAATTTTAGGATTTTACTCTCAGGAATCCCCGTCTCTACCAATGGGATATTAACTGAGAATTATCAGTGCTTTGGAACCAAATCCAACCAGATCCTTCTACTCTATTTATTGACAAAAGGGAACATTACTACTTCTACTCTATCCTAACTAATACACCTTCCAAACAGCTCCTTTTACATTGATGTAAAAGGGATATAAGAGGAAGCAAGTGAAATAAAAAAAAAGAGAGAAAGTACTCTCCAAACAAACTTTAACATAGCATTCACAGCTTTTTAACTATCGAAAATTCCATCAATGAGATAAATAAAATGGAAAACCAATTAAAACGAAAATTATCACTTGAGAACTCCCAAAGCTCTGATACCAGACGTGACTAATGCCTCCTACTACATTTACGAACAAAAGAAAACATCACCAGCACCAACCCTAAATGAGAAGAAGAAGAAGAAGAAGAAGACGAAGAAGAAGGAGAAGAAGAAGAAGAAGAAGAAGAAGAAGAAGGAGAAGAAAAAGTTTTTATTCATCTTCTTGCTTGTTTTTCCGGGTGTGATTGAATTCATTTCAGATAAAGTGTAATCTTTGTCCGAAAAAAAAACTCATTCGTTTCATCCCTCATTTTCTCATTTC
>JAJOZX010002854.1:545000-578111 GCA_023014485.1 Bathynomus jamesi
GCAATTTTATGTATAATGTAAATTAACATATAGCTCACGTATTCTGGTATCTTGCGCAAATCCCTCGTGATTCCAATGACGTACCTTTCTTAGAAAAAAGCTTTAATAAAGCGAATCGTTAGTGAAGTTACAATCTTATAACCCCCATCTATAATAGAGGTTGCTATGGAAACGAAAGATTAACCAATGGCGTAACGGAACGGGGTGAAGTCTTTTCCAATTAAATTTCTCATCTATTTAACATTAAGCGGAGGTGGAGTTTTATTTTTTTATAAAGGAGTTATTTTTTTCTTAAGAGAAGAATTGTTTATAGTTTAATAAAATAGATGTAGAAAGTTTAATATAAATTCATATAAAACATATATAAAATCAGTTCATTAACGATATATAACAATTTGTGTGAAATAATTATTTCATTCTAGTCCGAAATTATACATACATATATATGTAAAGATGTTAACTCTTTATACTTCCACTTAAACCCTGAATGCATCAATGATTTTAGATATATATATACATATGTATAAATTGTGTATATATATATATATATATTTTTTTTGTTTGGTAGTCTAACATACAAATCATTGGCCAGTCATAATAATAACATTGTTTTACAAATGCCATTTTAAATAAATTATTTCCACTAAAACTTAGATATTGGTTTCCATGGTAACTGAGCGTGGGTTGGTGACATAAAAGTTTTTTAAAATTATTAATTGTCTGTCTCCCGCGGATTGTTATTCAACCGAATATATATATATACATATATATATATATATAGTCTCCTGCCCATAAACTTTAGCATTTAATTATAATTATAATTATCATTAGCATTATTATCATAATAATAATAATAATAATAATAATATCTCATGAAAGAAATACATTTTAGCTTCAAGGAAACGAAGTTAAAGAAAATCGGGTTTCATTTCTAAATTCTTTAACACATTTTACAAATTAATTCTGAATTTATCCTACGCTCACCTTATTTTAATCATTTTTACACTTTCCTTACAACCAATTTAGCTCAACCGAGCTAGAAACTCGGGATTAGCCTGACCTGAATATATACTGTGTATATATATATATATATATATATATATATAATGACGGACATCGCGAGTTCGAACCAATGTAATCGGTTTTTTAGATTTTTTGTCGATCATAGCTAAAGTTTCGAAACAGCAAAACTTACTGTTCGTGGTTATCTTTCGGTATAATAGGCAAAAGGAAGCTCCTGACCATGTTATGGTTTCTTGATTTTCTTTTAGAAATTTCAACCGAACAGTTGAAATTACAGTAATATTTAACGATCTGTGTCAGAAAAGCTTCGGCAAAATTATATCGTCTAAAAAGAGAATTTCTGTTTTTCTTTTTCTTTTTTCTTTTTTTTTAGTAAAATTTAATTGTTTTCTTAAACCAAAAAAAAACATATTTAAGAAAGTCACAATCATTTTTTTCTTAATTCTTGTTAAAAAAAAAAAATTTTCATTTTTATTTTTTGTTTAAGAAAATATATTCTTGAAAATTAAGTTCTTCGGTTTATTTATTAAAAAATTTTAATTAATGTTAATTAATTTAAATTTTAATACAAAAAAATTAATTAATTTCAAAAAAGTGTTTAATAATAATAATAATAATAATAATAATAATAATAATTAGTAAACAAATTATATTTACTCTGAAATTTACATACGAGTCTTGTCCAATTTCCTGAAACTTTATTTTTATAATTGTTTTGCTCTTTAATTTAACTACTTTGTATTCATTTCTGCTGATTATATATATATATATATATATATATATATATATAATTCAATAACTTTTTTTTATCCTTATCGAAGTGAACCACTCTACTTGAGATATCCATCACGCAACGTACAGAGAGAGTGTTGTTCTCGCTCTGCCATTCTGAGTTACAGATGTTTGTCAAATCTAGTATTATTATTAATAACTATTTAATAATTACAATCGCATTATAATTCTTAGGTTAAAGAAATTTATATTTGTACTAAATACCCTTTTTTAAATAGATTATATTTATTGTACAATTTAATTTTTTCTAATATAACTAAAATATAATTTGCCGACAAGGGGCAACGAGGAATCATCGCCCGGAACATTTGAAAGGTTGAAATAAACTAAAATAAAAATTTTACTCCTCGACACACATAAATACCTTAGAAAATTCTCGGAGCTATTGAAGAATAGGGACCCCAGCCTCCTTTAGTTAGGCTTATAAGGCTAACTAACGAAAATATCAAGACCTAACCTAACCAATCGTTAGGTTAACTGTACGCCCTTGACGATTGGTTAGGTTAGGTCATGATATTTTCGTTAGTTAGCTTTATAAAGCTAACTAAAGAAGGCTGGGGTCCCTATTCTTCAATAGCTCCAAATTCTCTCTTTGTAATGATAATAACGTTTACAGTCCAACCTGAATGATACTGTACAAAAGTTACATGGTCTGAGAGTGACAGATATAAATGACATTACTAACTTAGTAAAAATTTTAAAGACATATTAGTGTCTGGGTATAGCCCTTAGTACTTATACGAATGGAGAACATGCGACATGGGTAATATAGAAAGAATGTAGTGGATACAGAACGCTGACTGAGAGACGCCATATTAATGAAAAATAAAAAAAATACTTTTTCTATCAAGTGATTAGAAAATACTGGGTACAAAATTCTTACTTCGGAGAAATAAAATTTTATCATAAAATAATTTTTTAAAGAAGTTAACAGGTTAAAATCTAATATTTAGTTCTTATGAAGCTGCAGACTTAACAAAATTATTGACATAATCAGAGAAATGCTACACTCTAGAAGAGAAAATGAATGATTGCAAAAAAGAAAATCTTCGGAATAGTGTCGATAAAGATTTAATTAATTTTTATTAATTTTATTACTTATTAATTTATGAATTATTAATTATTAATTTTATTAATTTTGTAAATAGAAAAATAGATATAGTTATAAGTTAAGTTAAGTTGGATACATTTTTTTTTAAGCCAGGCTAGGTTAAGTTAGATCGTTTTATTTTCTGTAATATTTGTTTGTTGATCGAGTTGCAGTCGGGAAAAATTTCTCAACGTCTGGAGAATCTGATATGTCGGTAGGGCTGCCGAGAGGGCGGGGAAGCCGGGTTAAATCGCAGGGGCCCAGACCTCTAGGGTGCCCGGAAAGAGGAGGAAGATAAAATTTAAAAATATTAATAAAGCAATAGATTAAATAACAGAGCGGAAATATAATTAATGAACATACATTTTATAAAGATTATCACACTGTATGTTTTGAATAGTGACTTGGACATATAATCAGTTTGCGTGTTATGTACACAAAAAACATTCATAATAAAATACTGAGTAAACAGGGGGGCTCATATACCAATCCTTCCCCGGGACCCGTGGCAGCTCTCGCCGGCCCTGTATGTCGGTCAAAAGGTGTCTTACAACAAGAGGTACCAACGTCATGATAGACAATTTTAAAAGACTAAGAAAGTAAAGATGTCTTTTGCCTTTTAAAGTGAAGCTCAGGAAAAGAAGTATTTAAATATTCAAATATGACTTTCATATGACCTAAAAAAAAAACGCTCTTGTGTTCAGCCAACTAACTGTGTAATTAACGAAATGCTTGCTTCTGCATTCAAAATGGAACATTTCTCTTTACCAGACCAATTTAAATTACAAAATAAGCGAAAACTTTGCACTGCTCACTGAGCATGACATCATTTATTAACTCCATTATATATATATATATATATATATATATAATAATATATATATATATATTATTCGTACACGTTTCAAGATAACTTTTCACGAAAGAAAATAATATTCATGATGAATATATTTTTCGGCTATGTCAAAGATTTAATCTTCAGGAGTGCAGAATATTCTTTGTTGTAAGTCTTCCGGCGGATTATAGTTAGGAAAAATATTATAGAAATTATTGACTTTTCTTCCCAAATCTGAAACAGTAAATTTGGTATTTCGACTCGTGAAGAAGTTATTCCTATTTTGTCGTGTTTATGATGGCTAAATGCGCATGTCCTTCTTCCTTCGCTGAATGTTTTATTCGTATAATCAGCACGTATTGACATGTGATCTTAAGCCAGTTATTTATAATAAACTTTGCTACGATAACA
Organism: Bathynomus jamesi; assembly: GCA_023014485.1. Classification (NCBI taxonomy): domain Eukaryota; kingdom Metazoa; phylum Arthropoda; class Malacostraca; order Isopoda; family Cirolanidae; genus Bathynomus; species Bathynomus jamesi. Next base: position 549,152 of record JAJOZX010002854.1, read on the forward strand.
CGATCAATAATGGGTTCATTGTACATTTGCATGATACATAATAAACACGCACACACAAAAAACAACAACATATACATATATATATATGAACAGAAGGATCAACACAACGGCAAACATTTTCATTTATTTGTACTTCAGACGTTTCGACAATTCTTTTGTCATCATCAGTGAATTAAGTCTTAAAACCTTAAAACAAAAGTAAAAAGTGAAAAGTGAAAATTACATCAATACAATATTAAAACATTAAAATTAAAACCTTAAAGCAAAATGAAAATTGCATCAATACAAAATTAAAATCATTTAAGTTTCATCACTATAAAAACTAAAATTAAATTAAATTACCTCAATAGGTAAGTACACAATGTTTACATCCACCTCCATACTTGGCAAAGCCTAAGAGAGCACTGGATGGTCAGAGGATTAGAAAGGGTATGTCTACGAGAGTCGATTGGTTAGTTAAAAAAGCTGTAATTTGTAGGATGAGCTATTATTGTTAAGAGAGGGTTTGTTTCTATAGATGTACAAAGATTCTAAAATTCGGAGTTCTGTGAGGTTATTGGATCTAGTTAAAATTTCAAACTGAGTTTTGTGAAGGGGATGGTTGTTTTTCATTACTAATGGTTTCTTTGCTGGAGGGCGGAGGGCTACTGAGGGACGGTTGGTACGGACTGACAAGCCCAAATGTTGAGAAAGGCGCACCTCCAGTTGGAGTTGAGTGCTGCCAATATACGCAGCCTTACAGCTGTCGCACGTGTATTTGTAAACAACATTGGGGCATACAGTTTTGGGGAATTCATCTTTGAACTTCAAAAAATTTGATAATTTAAGTGGGTTGACGAAGGCGAATCTAAAATTTATTTGGGGATAACTAGACTTGAGCAGTTTGGACAATTCACCTCGAATACGCAATGATAAATAACCATAAAAAGGTAATTTAATATATCTGGTTTCTTTTTGTACTGTAGTTATGGGGAGTTTAGTATTAAAAGTGTTATTTAAAAATTTCTTTAATTGGTTATCGAATAGATGAGAAGGGTAGTAATTGTTAATAAAGTACTGTTTTAAAAATTTAAATTCTTCGTTTAACGAAAAGTATCCGAACAAATACGGTAACTTCTTGTTAATAATGTTACTATAGCACTAATCTTATATTTATAAAACATACAACTTAAATAATTGGTTCCCAAGCCAGTAAAAGTTTGTTTTCGAAATAGTGAATTATGGAACTTATTATGAGCCCGTTTAACTGAAACATCCAGGAAAGGTAAACTATTATTTGTTTCGTTTTCACATGTGTACTTAATATTACTATGTTGTTTATTAAGATAATCAAGAAAAAGTTTTACGTGTGAAGGATGGTTAAATATTAAGAAAGTGTCATCCATGTATCTTCTGTAATATATGGGTTTAAAACTACTAGGGCAACTTTTCAACCAAATTTCTTCGTAATGGCAAAGAAATGCATTTGCTAGTGTTGGGCTTAACGGGGAACCCATAGCTACCCCATCAATTTGGCTGTAAAGGTTGCTATTAAATAAGAAAAGATTATCAAACACACTATTTCGAGAAGGTTTTTAAATGAGTCTGAGTGAGGCCATTAATAAGAGTATTATCAGTAGTGAATAACTTATTTAGTATGATATTTAATGTTTCTTTTAACGGGACATTAGTAAACAATGACGAGACATCAAAACTGGCCATAGTAAGAGAATCGGCATGATTGATCTCTTTTATCTCTTTAGCAAAATCAAACGAGTTGTTAATAGAATAATCATTAAAAGTGAGTTTTGAAAGCAGGGAACGAAGAATTTGGCTAAATTATAATTGAATGTACCACATGCCGAAAGAATAGGTCTTAGTGGGAAATTTGGCTTATGGACTTTAGGTAAACCATATAGAATTCCTGGATTAGAACCAGAAGCAAATAAAAAATTGTATGTATTGTCAGCAATAATATTGCTATTTTTTAATTTACGCAAACACTTATTAAGTTTATCTTCGAGTTTTAGTAATTTAGACAGAACATTCTCTTTTACCCTTTTAAATTTAGACGTATCCGACAAAATTGTCTCCATTCTATTTATGTAAACTGTTGAATCAATCAGCACTACTCCTTTACCCTTATCCGGTTTTGTAATGATGACAGAGTTATCCTTTTTGAAATTATTAAGAATTTTAAAATCTTGCTTATTCAAAAGGGGAGAAAACACCTTATGGGGTTTAAAATTATAAAAATTCTTAAAAGAGATACTCTCCACTTGTTTTACCAAGTTATGAAACGAGAAATTTGGTCGGATCTCACAATTCTTAATATTCATGAGAAGATTTTCAAAGCCAGAGAAAAATTTATAAAAATTTAGTTTATAATGAGGTAGATCAAAATTTAAGCATAACGACAATATTTCTTTCTCTCTAATACTTAAAACTCTATTAGAGAAATTAAAAATAAAATTATCTGGATTATTAAAAAACGACTGAGTGATTCCCAATTTTTCCAATTTGGCAGCATGTATCCTTTTATATCTATTGACAATTTTATCACAGCAAGTTTGAAATTTAGTAACTAAACAATGATAATCAATATTATCAATTATTTAAGTTGTATGTTTTATAAATATAAGATTAGTGCTATAGTAACATTATTAACAAGAAGTTACCGTATTTGTTCGGATTACTTTTCGTTAAACGAAGAATTTAAATTTTTAAAACAGTACTTTATTAACAATTACTACCCTTCTCATCTATTCGATAACCAATTAAAGAAATTTTTAAATAACACTTTAATACTAAACTCCCCATAACTACAGTACAAAAAGAAACCAGATATATTAAATTACCTTTTTATGGTTATTTATCATTGCGTATTCGAGGTGAATTGTCCAAACTGCTCAAGTCTAGTTATCCCCAAATAAATTTTAGATTCGCCTTCGTCAACCCACTTAAATTATCAAATTTTTTGAAGTTCAAAGATGAATTCCCCAAAACTGTATGCCCCAATGTTGTTTACAAATACACGTGCGACAGCTGTAAGGCTGCGTATATTGGCAGCACTCAACTCCAACTGGAGGTGCGCCTTTCTCAACATTTGGGCTTGTTAGTCCGTACCAACCGTCCCCTCAGTAGCCCTCCACAATCCGCAATTAGAAACCATAGTAATGAAAACAACCATCCCCTTCACAAAACTCAGTTTGAAATTTTAACTAGATCCAATAACCTCACAGAACTCCGAATTTTAGAATCTTTGTACATCTATAGAAACAAACCCTCTCTTAACAATAATAGCTCATCCTACAAATTACAGCTTTTTTAACTAACCAATCGACTCTCGTAGACATACCCTTTCTAATCCTCTGACCATCCAGTGCTCTCTTAGGCTTTGCCAAGTATGGAGGTGGATGTAAACATTGTGTACTTACCTATTGAGGTAATTTAATTTAATTTTAGTTTTTATAGTGATGAAACTTAAATGATTTTAATTTTGTATTGATGCAATTTTCATTTTGCTTTAAGGTTTTAATTTTAATGGTTTTAATATTGTATTGATGTAATTTTCACTTTTCACTTTTTACTTTTGTTTTAAGGTTTTAAGACTTAATTCACTGATGATGACAAAAGAATTGTCGAAACGTCTGAAGTACAAATAAATGAAAATGTTTGCCGTTGTGTTGATCCTTCTGTTCATCTGTAAGCTCGGTTTCCCTAAGGAGAAGTCAATAGCTTTGATATATATATATATATATACATATATATATATATATATATATATAATCTCCCACACGACTAACCCCTTACCTTCAACACTACACAATTCAATCCTTCCTCTTCTCTTAACATTCTTGGTGTTTCCTTTTCTCATGACCTTTCCTGGAAAGATCACATATACTCTCTTTCTAAAACATCTTCTAAGAAGTTAAGTATGTTGTGCCGGCTCCGCAGTTTCTTCCACTCTCCGCTTCTTGTCTTGTCCGCTTCTGAATGGAGTACGCTTCTCATGTGTGGAGTGGCTCAATCCACACAGCTCTACTTGACTTGGTGGAATCAAAGGCTGTTTGTCTCATCATTTCCCCGCCTCTTACTCACTGTCTTCAATACCTCTCTCTTCGACGCAGTGCTGCCTCACTCTCTCTTTACTATTGTTATTATAACAGACAATGCTCTTCTGAACTCTCTAACTGCATGTCTCCTCCTTTAAGGATAGCAGGCAGTACCAGACTTTCGACTCATTCTCATCCCTTTTCTGCCCAATTATCGACCGCTAGGGTTAATCGGTGTTTCCAATCTTTCTTCTACTCAACCCAACCGGTCAAATATGGAACAACCTTCTTCAGTCCATCGTTTCCCATGTCTACGACTTCCAATCTTTCAAACGCAGTGTTCAGGCATCTCGAAAACTTTGGACCTTGATTTCGGCTCTCTTCTTCTGTGGGGGGACGTTTTTGCTGGCATTCGCCCTTGGCCAATCCTTTCTGCATAATATATGTATGTATATATCCCGGTGATCGCGGGAAATGTATGTTTCATTACGGTATAAGCGTACAGTGACTCCGCGTGTATACTTTTTGTGTCATAGTTAGTAATAGTTACATAATTAATGTGAAAAGATGCCTGAGCATCGAACCGTGGTATCCCGAGCATGATTTAAAGGGACGAGAAGTGGGACCCCTTTCGGCGTTCCCCCCCCATCTCCACCCCCAACCACCCCCACCAGCTACGCTCCCCCGCAAGCCGTTACAGATAAATGGGGTTCTGCTGTAAATCTTGTAGAAAATCCATTGTTATGTTTTATATTTGACAAAGTAGATCATATTAGGTCAGACCTTCTTGTATCTGTCTGTCATGATTTTTATGATTCAGAAGAAATAGAACATGCGAGGGTACAATTAAACACCCTGTTCAGTGCTACCCTCCCAACTCGTAGAGGTAATTCTAGAAACGAGAATACCCTGAAAGACATTATAAATAAAGTGTCGACCCTCCGGGATAATGAGAACAATATTACCTTTTACGTTACTAACTTCCATAGAATACCGGTAATCTCTATGGGTGACGTAGACGTCTCGGTGCTCCTCAAACAGTATAATGAGGTACAAAAGTCGATAGTTGAACTGAAACACCAACACGTGGTGTCAAATCAGAAAAACGCGATTTCGCTAGAACAATTCCGGTCAGAGTTAGATGCGTTGAAAGAGACGCTCCTCCCAAAGCCCAGTTACTCGGAAGTAGTTCAGCAAGCCAGATCTCCAAGAAGCGCGTCGGGCAGCGAGGAAACGAAATCCCCCCTCCAACTCCCCCCTGAAGGTGGGGTGGAAACGCAGCATGCAGGGGTAGCGGTCAACCCCCTCCCGTTCAGGAAAGGACCCCTGCTCCCGATTCACAATGAGGAACAGGGACGGTCCAATGCCGAGAGACGAGGCATCATTTCCCTCTTCCCTGCCTCCCACTGCAGAGGAGAGGTGTTCGATTACGCCTCGCTCGGTGCGCAGTTCCCCCCCTCCCACCGAAGAAGAGGCACGCGCGGCCGTCAGGTTATAAACACCGCTAACAGACCCTCACCAAGCCACAGAGTAAGGGAGGGGCCTCCTATCCCCCAAAGGTTGTGCCACCCATCCCCCAGGCAGGCGAACCCTGCCTCAGGGAGATCGAGGAGGAGACGACGGGTGGGTAACTGTTAACAGGCGCCCTTCCCGAAGGTTTCCTCAACCGGTCTCCGCGGCGAGGCCACCGATGGGGAATCTCACCCTCTTTGTGTCGCGAATTCAGCTCTCGAACGAGGCAAGCGATATTCGACACATGATGGAAGAAGTCATTGGTGAACACAGTATATTGATAGTTAATAAACTAAACACGAAATCTCCGTATTATAACTCATTTAAAGTAATAATTAAAGGTGTAAATGCGCATTTCAACCCGTATAATATGAGTCAATGGCCAGACGGGACTATTTTTAAGGAGTTTATTCATTTTTCCAGGAGATTTGATAAAAGGCAAAATAATAATAATAATAATAATAATAATAATAATAGGCGCCCTAACGGTAATGCCTGAAAGTTGTACTGTGTATAATAATAATAATCTTACTAATAATAAATTCTCTATCAGTCATGGCGGATAACTTGTTGAAAATAGTCTCATATAATGTAAGGTCAGTGAGGAATTCAACTGTAGATGTTCATAAAATCTGCGACAGTGCAGATTTGATACTCCTGCAGGAGCACTGGCTACCTAAGCAAGAGCTAAAATTCCTCTCTACCATCCATGATGACTTTATGTACCATGCGTCATCAGCAGTAGACTTGTCAGATGAATTAATGTACGGTAGGCCTTTTGGTGGTGTTGCTTTCTTAATAAGGAAAAATTTGTCAAAACACATAAAATTTTTAACAAGCAATAATGTAAGGTTGTTAGGCATTGAATTACAAGTGAACAATGATTGCATATTAATTGTAAACTGCTATTTACCATATAACAACGGCAGTAATCTAGATGAATACATTGATTTGCTGTACAAAATTAAGTCATTATCAGATAACCCCAAATATTCTCACTGTATAATAATGGGGGACTTTAACGCACATGTGAACTCGGAATTCTTTGTAGAATTGGGTAACATGTGCGAGCCGGCCAATTTAAGTATAAGTGATGTACATGTATTAGGGGTAGCCAGTGGTAATTTTACATACGTTAGTGATCGAATTGTTAGAGTTCATATTCTGCATGATTTCCTTCTTTCTGATCATAGACCATTAGAAATATTAATTAACGTTACCAATTTATGCGCAACACGACTTAACAAGAACTCAGTAGGTAAGAATAATCGCGTCGATTGGTCCAAAGTTATGATGCAGCAGAGAATAAAATACAAAGACAGAACAAGTCACATCTTTAATAATTTAGAAATTTTGCACCTTGCCTGTAATAATCCTTGCTCAAATGATTCTCACTGTAAACTCATAGATAGGTATTATAGTAAGATAATATCCCTGTTAAGAGAAGCAGGAAGCCCCCTGATTAAATCTTACAACTATCATACTAAGATTATTCCTGGATGGAATGATTTTATTGCCCCCCTGAAGAGGGAATCGAAAGACGCCTATGATTTGTGGTGCTTTCATGGTAGACCCAGATTAGGACCAGTATACTTGAATATGTGTAGAAGTCGGGGTCAGTATAAGGCGGCCATAAGGCGATGTAAACAGGAAGACGAGTCTATCTGAGCATCGAAAACCTGTGAAGCTCGCATAAATAACGACAATAATAAATTTTGGAAATTTGTTAAGAATCAAACTGGTGTCAAAAATGTCCTCCCTCCGACAATCGATGGGGTGTCGGGGGAGGATGAAATTGCAAAGCTGTGGAAAAACCACTATTCTAACGTTCTTAATAGTGTGAGTAGGGATAATCTTAAGATAGATTGCAGCAAAACGATTGTGGGAGGCACAAGGGAAAATACTTTGATATCATTTTCTGAAGTAAAGAGGTTACTTAAAGAGTTAAAGACTGGTTCTGCTCAGGGGTGGATGACTTATTGAATGAGCACTTAAAATATGCAAATGACGTAGTATGTCTGCATATATCATTGCTCCTATCAGCCATGCTTGCTCATAGCTATATCCCTGCAGAATTCATGAGGGTATATATCTTGCCCCTAGTCAAAAATAAGTACGGAGACATTCTGTCCAGCAATAATTACAGGCCTATTGCTGTCACTTCCTGCTTCTCGAAACTACTAGAAAAACTCTTCTTACGCCGATTAAATGATTTCCTATGGACATCTCCGAGTCAGTTTGGCTTTAAAAGGTCCCACTCAACTGACCTGTGTATCTATGTACTTAAAGAAACAATATCTAAATACATTGACAGTAATTCAACTATTTATAGCTGTTTCCTAGATATAAGTAAGGCATATGATAGGGTGAACCACAATATTTTATTTGCAAAACTAGAAGACAGGAAGGTTCCCATGTACATATTAAATTTATTGAAATTTTGGTATTCCCACAAATCTTTCACTGTTAGGTAGGGCAATGTACTATCCGAATGTTTTGGCTCCTCTTGCGGGGTGAGACAAGGCTCCTTGCTCTCCCCTATGCTGTTTAATGTGTATATTGACGGATTAATTGCTTCACTTAATGAGGCAACAGTGGGATGTTGTATAGATAACACAAGGATAAATAACTTAGTTTATGCCGATGATATGGTGTTAATAAGTCCCTCTGTTAAAGGTCTGGATCGGCTACTAAAAGTCTGCGAAGTGTATTCGCAGAAACATGATATTCTTTTTAATGTTACAAAAACTAAGGTTATGCAATTTCATCCTAAAGCTGTAATCAGCCAGCTGATATAAGGTTTAAAATGAATGGTGAAGTAATTGAGGAAGTACAAGAGTTTAAGTATTTGGGTCAAACTATTACCAGCTCCTTGAGTGATGACTCGGATATAAGAAAACAATCTCGAAGCCTGTGTGCTAAAGCGAATATGACCATAAGGAACTTTCGATTCTGTACAAGTGAAGCTAAAGACACTCTCTTTCGTACTTTCTGCAGTAATATATACGGACAGCAACTGTGGGTGAATTATAAAAAGGTTCTGGCAGAACTCTAAATTTGCTGTACAACAGGTCTTTTAGACTCTTACATAAATTACCCCCGAGATGCTCAGCTTCGCAAATGTTTGCTACCCGCAATGTCCCGAGCTTCCCGGAGGTAACAAGACGTGCTCAACACAGTCTAATGCAAAGAATTAAAAAATCAACCAACCCGATCATCCAAGCTATCCATGAGTCCTGCCATTTATCCTCTAAGCTATGGACTTCTTGGTACGAAAACGTCTGTCTGTAGCTCCACTTAACTTCGACATACAGTATTATTTCTAATCAATTGTATATATATTTCTATCCTTAGTATATGAACTGTCATTGTATTAATAATATTTGTCATATGGACTATAGTCTGCCAATAAACCTTTTCATTTTCATTTTCATATATATATATATATAATTATATATATATATATATATATATATATATATATATATATATATATATATATATATATATATATATATATATATATACAGGGCGTCCCAAAAAAATGTATACACACTTTAAATAATTATAAAGGCAGTGTTTATTAAAATACATTTCATTTTCAAAATGTAATAGAATCTACAGACATTATTTAATTGTTTTGTCAACGCCTGTTTTCAAACTGACGTCCGTTCTGGTCCAGGCACTGCTGATAACGCGAAGCAATGGAATCGCAAACATCACGAAACATTTCGTTTGGTATTTGTGTGCATTCTCGTTCAATGGCTGCTCTCAATTCAGCGACTGTTGCAGGTTTTATAGCGTAGACTTTGTCTTTTAAGTGTCCCCATAAAAAAAAGTCTAGTGGTGTGAGGTCTGGTGAACGCGGAGGGTATTCTACGAAACCCCTTCGTCCAATCCACATCCACATCGTGCCAAGTACCACTCGCAATACTCCACTCTTCGGTCCGGATCATCTTCATTAATAGCATGGACTAATCTTGGAATGTAACTTTTCCATTGACAGCGCTTCAAAATGCGTTGGACAGACGATTCTGAGATTCCTACCTCACGACTCGCTTGCCGCACAGATTTTCTTCGACTTTGGTGATACGTTTCCAGTACTCTTTCTTGCTTTGTGGGGCTTGTCGATGTCCGTGGTCTTCCGGAATGCTTCTTGTGGACATTCTGAACAGTTCCATCGGCTTCAAACTTATCTCTAATTCGAGTGATGGTAAGTCGCGTTGGTGGATCTGTTTGAAACTCCCTCCTAAACTGTCTTTGCACTTCAACTGCGTTTTCACACTTCCAGTAGCATTTTAGAATGAATTTCCTTTGTTCAAAGCTTAGTCTGACTGCCATTATTAATTCTAATGGGTTTAACTTGGAAAGAAAGAAACATCAATTGAGCTATCAGCTGTTAAAGTGTGTATACATTTTTTTGGGACGCCCTGTATATATATATATATATATATTACTTCCCTGAGGTAACAAGACGTGCGCAATACAGTCTAATGCGGAGAATTAAAAACTCAGACAAGCCACTTGTTCAAACTATTCATGAGTCCTGCTCTATATCTTTTAGACTGTAGACCTCTTGGTATGAAAGTGTGTGTCTATAGCTTCACTTAACTCCTGCATTAGCCATTCCATTACATGTACATTTTATATTTGTGAAACTGCTATTACTATTTTTGTTCTCGTTTTCTTATGTATCATTGTTATTTCTTTGTTACCGTAGTCCTTTTTTTGCTTTTGTTTTCAAAGTTAGTGTTTAATTGGTTGTACCGTTGATTACCTTGATGGATGTTGTACCTTTTTTTTGGGGGGTTGGGGGACCTGTCTCCTGCATTGCTGTCATTATTATTATTATCATTTTTGCAGTCTTAGCATTGGGTAGGGTTTTCCATTATTTTCCTTGTGTCGGTACGTGTCTTGTGTTTATCTCCTTAAGTCATAATTTTTAGTTTGTTTGTTTGTAAATGTATTATTTTTGAGTTATCTTTTATATTGGCAATCCTGTTATACTATGTTATGGGATTTATATCCTGCTAATAAAACTTATCATTATCATTATCATCATCATGTATAAGGGTGAGGCAATAAGGAAAGAGAATTTTATTATTACCGCTCATACATACATTGTCCAAAAAATTAACATTATTTATCCACATAATCATTTATATACAATGCATTTTGGCACTTGTGGGAAGTTTCTTGATCCTGTTGAAAAAATTTGGTGTAACCTATACGCAACCATTCGTGCACCACCCACCTGAACTCAGTAAGGATTGTCGTCGTGATAGCTTTCGTCGTCTCAGAACCTCATTCATGGGTCCAAAAGGTAAAAATCTCTTCCCCTCAGAACTTCGTTCATGAGTCCAGGAAGGTAATAATGTGAGGGTACAACATCGGTATTGTATAAGGAACTCCGATTGAAACATGATGTGAAAAACCAAGTTCGAATCCTTGTCATTTGGGGTTTGACTCCTAAATGAAAGTTTATGTTCTTTATTTTCTTTACTGACTCATGTATTATTGAAATAGAGTTTTATTTAAATGAGTGTACGTTAACTGATGATGGAGACTTCGAAGTGATGTTGTTATGGCAACGCAGGCAACTTCTAAAATCTTTCTTTCGCTTTTTCCGCGAAAACAGTAATTGCATCCGAAAAGCTTCTGCCACAATTTCATTTAATTAACGTTGCGAAATTAATGATGAAGTAAATTTCACGGCGCACCAATTTATTCCTATCGCGTCATATTCCTCCTTTACCGAAAATTCTCCTCAAACTTTTACACTTTAAACCTAGACCAAGTAAAAAAAAAAAAAAAAATTGTTCGCTCCCTCATCTCCCGACAGCCGAGAATCGCGAAACGCATCGATGCGATTTCAAAAACTCTCACCACGTACGCTAAACTGATATTATAATGAGCTAGAAACGTAGAAGCACCTGAGCCCTTTTCTTACAGCTCTGAATTTTATCACGTCTTGCCAAGCCGCTTTATACCTGTCCTTGAATATTTTTATTGCCTGCCATTTTTTATGATTCCCGTCGCGGTTTCCTTCTTGAATCTCATTTTTCGGGTCCTCAACGAGATACGACTTTAATAAAATATATATGACAACGCCTCGGATGGATACGATCTGCGTACATTCAAAATTCTTCGACTGAGTTCGTTTTGCAGAGTCCACTCTTCTTTAGTTCTTATTTAGATGAGTTTAGTTGTGTAGATTTTGTATTGGTCGATGGATTAAAGTTAAATATTTTGAAGATGCGAAAGTAAAAATGTTAATCATTATCATAAATTTCTGCTCGGAAGATCGATTCTTGTTTTTAAACTTTCTATTTTGGTCACTGGTTAATGACCTCACTGACTGTGTATACTACGACATCAGTGACCATAATTTATGACCAATTCTCATCCGAACGAATAAATACTATATTAAGTGATTGTATGACAGGTTGTTTTTGAAGGGGGAAGTAATGCTGGGATCTATCATCGAAGTTTAGCAAGAAAAGGAATTCATTGTTCAAATCGAAGTTTCACTACGAATGGGTGATTATGATGTGATTTCAAATCACGAGTAAAATTCTACATGTTCTTAAAAGTTAACATAAAGTATGTAATATAAAATTTGGCATAATATTTATTATTAACCCTAGAAAGCCATTGTGTGACCGCGCACATAGCGACTAGTAGGGGCGTCTACGTAACCCCATAAGGAAAATTACATTTATAGATTGAATCACCCAAATTAGTGTTACTAAACAATATAAAAATTAACTTGCGTGCAATAAAAAACATAATTCCCAGGAAAATAAATGTAATTTTATAGTAATAGACTACGCTAGCTTCCTTAAGTTAAAAATCTGAAAATGTTATTGTTAATATTCGCATCCTCCACTAGCAGCAAAAAACCACGAAGGGAAAAAAAACACAAAGTGGTGCTCAAGCGCTTTCGTCTAATGACATCCTCAGGAACACTCATCATAAATATTTTTCACGTGTCACTTTCGTGAAATAATTTTCATATATATATATATATATATATATATATATATATATATATATACAGGGTGATTCAAAAGTCAGGTTACATAGGGCTTTTCTGTTTCTTTGCAGGTAAATGAGTTATGAGATGTTATCGAAGGAGGAGCGCATTGATGTGATATTCCTAGCATGTGATGTGACTATTCCCCTGTATCATTACATAATACAGTATTTCCCTATGTAACCTGACTTTTGAATCACCCTCTATAATATATATATATATATATATATATTTATTTTATTTTAGAACAGACATTCAATGACTCATAAAATATCAAGTGAGGGGTATCTCTGAACCCTTTTATACAGTTACAAAGACGATTTCAGATAATAACGATTAATTAATAAGCGATATGGAAAAAAACAAAGTTTAAATTTAACAATTTTGTTTGAAAAGAAAAATTCGAAGTCACTTTGTTTCGAGTGACAAAAGAATTAAGTTTTTCATAAATCAGTATCACGATGTTCGAATGAAATACAGAGTGTCCCAAAAGTTACGACCGTAAATAAAAAAATATATACTTTTTTTCAATATCGGTCCTGTAGTAAGTGGCTAGACTTTATTTTCAAGCTTGAAGTTTCTTTTATCGAATGGGATACAGGACATTTTACTACATTTTGATATCGTTTCCAGTCGTAATAAAAATCTGGGAAACGCCGGCATGAGAAATTAGATCATGTTTACTGCCACAGAAGGCAAATTTGAAATAAGGCCTGCCGGTTACTATAGGCCTAATATACACGAAAGTGTGAATTTTTTAATTTAGATGTATGTATTTTTGGAACACTGCATTTTATATAAATTAAGAATATATAAAATATTTACCATCAAATAATATATCCTCCGAAAGTCTTCACAAAACTTATGTCACATTACAATTCACCCCATAAACTACCTCTTATGTAAACACACACACACACACACACACACACACACACACACACACACACACACACACACACACACACACAGAAATGGAAAACAACTTCTTTCCACGAGAACAAACACTCGACAAGAGAAGATGCCTTTTTCCTCCTCCAAGTTTTCCCCAATTAATTACAAACCCTAACCTTATCTCAATGGTCGAACCACTCACCTCAAAAAGGACCCATCCAATTAGAAATTATTAAAATCGCAGACATAGAGGCCGAACGACTATTCTCAGCCGTTATTTATATATAAAAATTCTGTAATTGCATACCAGAATTCTGGATTCGAACTCAAGGTAGAAGGACAAGGGATAAAAGCTCAAAAGGCACGTATGGAAATAATTTTCTGTTACAAATGGCTTTTCTTTTCATTACTATTTTTGTATCGATTTCTGATTTATTTTTATATGATCCTCTTTTACAAGGATATTGTTTTCCTGTTTAGAAAGTCACGATTTTCTTTGTATATTTTATATTAATGAACTCTTCAATTAAATAAATTGTATACTTTGATTTATTAATACATTATATTGTTTCAGAGTTTATAAAGATTCATGAATTAACCTTTTTTTTTCTTACATTATCGACTCCCATTTGAGTTGTTTTCCAAAAGTAAATACTTTAAGTATTATAAACGAAATACCAAGTCAAAATGGGGAGTAAAATGTGATGTTTTCCATAGTGACATTTTCAAAGTTAATAATCTTCTTCCAGTGTTTTTTTTCCCTCAGAAAACAAGTATAAGAAATGGTATAAAATGATGATGGAGTTTATCCACTCAAGATAAAACCTTCTTTATTTAGAACTTATAACTTCTTTTTGAGAATGAATTCTAGGGGAAGTTTTACGAGTGTCATTTCATACTAATACTATATAGTATACTCTATAATAAAAATATTAATACATAATAATCACATAAATACATAATAATCACTAATATATAATAATAATAATAATAATAATAATAATAATAATAATAATAATAAAAAATATTAAGATATAAATAAAATATAGTGCAATATATATTCTGAATTCAATATTTAATAACATTTAATAATAAAATAAGTAGTTAAATAGTTCCACAATATTTCTTTTTGTTTCAAATAATTGTGAAATCGGACTATTTAAATATATAATAACATATAATATGTAATATATAATATAGAAATGAAATGTATTGAAATATATAGAAATACATTTTAGTTCCCTGAGCAATTTTGAGGGCCAAAATAGTTGAAAGCGGAAGATATCTGATAAAATAAAATTTACTTTCAGCTTTTCCGCGCTTTCGTAAAGTCTCGGGGGCTCAAACATTATTTGAAGCTTAAAAAAAGGTTTAATTTTGTAGTCTTCGAATATATATATATATATATATATATATATATTGAGAAATCCATGCCAGCGGTATCTTACATATTGAAAAAAAATTCGTTTTTTGAAAATTTGTTATTCTGAAATAATCGTATAATTCAAATTTAATATTACGTCTGAAATCAATTTTTAGGTCATTGGTAAGTCGAATCGTATTAGGAAAATACACAAAAAATACATGCAATCATCGTATAAATCATTATTTGTAATATCCGTAACAGTAGGAAAAAGCATGTATCCGAACATACAGTATATTCCTCAATACTAAAATAAATGTGCAGTCCGTGCCTAAATATTTTATGAGCGATTGCATGCATGGAACGCAACAAAATCAAAATAAATCTGTGTATGTATGTATGTATGTATGTATGTATGTATCTATCTCTCTATCTATATATATATGTATGTGTGTGTGTGTGTGTGTGTATATATACACACACACATACATATATACACACATACATATACACACACATACATATACACACATACATATAGTTCAGATGCTAAAGATTTATTGGCTTCTTTACCGTAACAAACGTGATAATAATCTCTGATTTTGAATGCTTTGCAGGTGAGCAAAATTAGCTTCAATTATTCCTTCAGATATTCGAATTGTGCAGAATTTGAAGGAGAACAATTCGCGGGTTCTGCAGTGATAAATTTAAGGTTTTGAAGTCTTTATTTGCTTACAGTCATGCACGAATAAAGGAAGGGATTCACGATTACATATTCTCTACACAATGTTCCATGAAGTCTAGCATCAAAGAAGTAAACAAATAAACAAATTGTATAGTCAATAAACCTTGTCTATGATACTGAACTTTGTGGACACCACATACTGTACACATCATACCAACAACATATATATATATATATATATATATATATATAATATATATATATATATATATATATATATATATACTGTCGGCGTTAGGTGTACAGTTATATAGGGTGTTCCATTTAAATGGAAACATAGGAGGTAATTAATAGTCTTTTTTTCCCAGATTTGTGAGGGTAAACGTAATAAAGGTAATAATAAGGTAATAAAGGTAAAGGTGTTAAAGGTATGGTAAGGTAATAAAGGTAATAAAGGTACCACTATCCTTTTCAATCTTTATTATTTCCCTTTAAATAGAACCATATGGAGTAATAAAGATTGGAAAAGATATTGGTACTTTTATTACCTTTCGTTACCTTTATTACCCTTATTACCTTACCTTACCTTTATTACTTTCACCTTTATTACCTTACTATTACATTTATTACGTTTACCCTCACAAATCTGGGAAAAAAAAAGACATTATTAATTACTCCCTATTGTCCCATTTAAATGGAACACCCCGTAGACTTCTCAATTCTGTTGTTGCACATGTAGCGCTTCAGTCAAATTTCCAATCTTCTTTTCTATAATAAAATAAAACTAGGATGCCATTCGTAACAAATTAATTGCCTTAACCTAATGAACAGTTATTTACGATATTATTATTATTATAGTAGTAGTAGTAGTAGTAGTACTAGTAGTAGTATCCTAAACTTTGCTTTGAGTTTAATAAAGAAATTTTGTATACCAGAAATTTGTATAAATTTTGTATTTTAGCTTTACTAATTGCAGTGCGATTTTTTTCAAAGTCATTTTGAGTTTTATTCCGTTTAAAAATCAGTTACAAAGGATAAAACTGTAAGTTCTAATAAACTATAATATTTCAAAATAATATAAGATATACATTCTAAATTTGGTATATACGACCTCTTTAATTCAGCCATGTATATTTTTATCTATTTGTTCTCTTGTTACTTGAAGTACAGCTATTGTATTTCTTATGTGTTAGATATATTAGCTATCTATCTAGCTATCTATGTGTATATATATATATAGACAGATAGCTAGATGGATAGCTATCTGTCTATATATAGACAGATAGTTATCTATCTAGCTATCTGTCTATATATATATATATAAAGAGTTACAAGGAAAAGAAGTACCTCGAAAGGCCTTGCGGCCCATACCGAGGAGAGAGAGAGAGAGAGAGAGAGAGAGAGAGAGAGAGAGAGAGAGGAGAGAGAGATAACACATGAATACAATAGATGTACTTCAAGTACCAACAGCACGATTAAACGACCATAATAAAAAAAAAAAAATCGTAAGTACCAAATTTTAGAGCGTATAAATTAGATCCAAAACATTGACTATTTAAAATGTACAATGCTCACTTAGTTTAAGTAAATCTTATTAAAATGCCCAAATAAACGCTTTATCTATATAAAAATTCAATTCCGGGTCATAGGCGTAATTTAATTCTATAAATATTATCTATAAAATTCATTACCATTATTCCGAATTGATAATATAATTAAGCGTTATAGAGAAACTTAACCTGACATATGACTGAATTAAATGGAAAAATTGATTTAATTTCCTTTTTTTTACCTATTTACTTTATAACAAAATAATTCTCTTCTAAATTCAGTAACATTTTTTATTCACATTTAAATTTCAGTAATATAAATGAAGCAATTTTTTTTTTTTAATTTTATTCCATTTTATATTTTATTGAAATTAATAAAATAAGAATAAGAATTCTGAGATAAATTGATAAATTCTATTTCCTTTTATTTCAATTCCTTACTCGTGTAAAATTAATTTTGCTTTTATTCCCTTTAATTAAATGTCATATAAGTGATTATACAGTATATATATATATATATATATATATATATATATATATATATATATATATATATATATATATATATATACAGAGTGTATATTACTTTAATAGAAAGCTTGAGAAATTTTCTATGTAACTATTTTATTTGGGTGGCATGTCCCTATATAATCTTATTTACTTTGCTGGAACTTGTAAACCACGTATTTGGGTTATTCTTTTATTTCTGGTTTATAGTTCATTTTATTGTTCGTGTACAGAGCAATTGAAAGCTTAAATAGGAATAAGCAACTGCGCAACCATAAATACACCCTCCAGAACACTGTATTTTTATATGGACTTACTTCTGTTGTTTTCATGCACTGTCTTAGCGAGCACATTGACCCTAATTTTGTTATTTCCACTCCTAAGCCAAAAATTAAGCGTGTTCCGTGTCGGAACTGAAAATATGTTGTATGATGTTTTAGTAACAAGCGCTGTGCGTGTATTGCATGCAAATAGAATTCATGAATACACCACCAGCGAGGGTGATCCGTAAATAGAATTAAAAAAATATAGACTTTTTAGGTCACTGCAAATGTTCGTGTTCTATTGGTAAATAATAATGTTCATTTAACGTATAATGTTCTCGTATTGCCCATTTAGGTTCAGTAAAGAAGCAGTAACCATCGTAACTTGAGTTACTTAAGCTTGTGTTAGTCATTTGCCTTAATTGCACTCTATAAAAACCGTTCGCTATATCTGTTGTAGCAGTGAGAGAAAAAAAGGGGTAAACCTACATTGAATATAAAGTATTTAAAGAGTATATCCGGTTCACCGAAGGTACATTGAGAGTAAATTGAAAGTTTTTCTTCTTTAATCCCGTGAAATACCCTTTTTTTTTTGGTATTTTTCAGAGGACTTCGCTTTTGAAGAAGAGAAGCGCTTCATATACTCTTCATCTACTTTCGACCTACTGTCAATATACCCTTGAAATATTTTATTTTTTGCAGAGTACATTTAATCTTTTTTTTTTAACTCTTACTTTTAAAGTAGACGCAGGAGACAGGTTTTAGAGTGTGGATTCCTCTTCTCTTTACATTTACTCAATGTTTCATAATTGTATTCCTTAAACTACAGAAAACTACGGACCATAAACTACAGAAAAACTATAGAAAAAGTACTCTTAAACGGTATTTCCTTTTTCACCTCACTGTTTTGATATCAAAGGAAGAAATTACGGAAGAATTGGTTTCAATTTAATCAAAACATGTTTTCGCATTTAGAAATTTGCATTTAAGAATAGACAACTTTCTCTCTGCAACATCTGTTTTAATTCGCTTATTTATAATAAAGACTTTCTTTTACGTAGCACACTGTTATAATACGACAGAATGAGTAAACATAGTACGAAAGTAATAAAGCATTTTCATGTTAAAAAACATACAAAGAAAGGGTGATACAGCTCAGACAAAGAGTCAACGTGCAAGGTATAATATAAAGGTTTAACTTGTTATTTTTTTATATGTAACGTGCTATATATGCATTCTTTACACGTATTTTAAAATGTGAATTTAAGTGTTTCATTTGTTTGGGGGGTATAACTTAAAAAAATATTATATAAAAAAAAATTAATAGGAAATAGGAAATATTACTATATATTATTTTTTTTCGTAAAATTTCTTTTCACGACAAATAAAATCGTATAACACTCGCTTCAAACAGTGTTTCCTTTATTAATAAATAAAGATCGCTTTGTTCCTGTTCGGTTTTCATCAGAAAGTCATTCTTTTCTAATATTAAGTCATTTTTCACCGATTTTCTCCCGTTTTTGGAATTTTCTATAATTCACACTAACACCGTTTTTATATACTGAATTCTGATGGATTTTGACGTCTTTCTGTTGAAGCGCCAAGATTTCTTTAAAAAAAAATTTATCAAATCTTTTTAGAGATTTTTTCCATCTCACTTTGATATAATTTCCTATTTTGTTCAAGCATTTTTTTTTAATACTACGTTTTTCCACATGATTTATGTTTTATTTCCATTTATGGAGAGTATTATTAAGCATCCATTTTAGTTATATCTATTTTAGTTACTTAAACGCACTAATGAATATATTTAATGCTAATTTTTGTATCAAATCAAAACTCGTGTCAAAAAATAATTATAACAACCACTGAATCACTCTACCATTCATTGTAAGCATAAACTGTAGACATTCTCTCTATAAATTATGGAAGAATGCTGTTAATAATGAACAAACATAAAAGTTCTTGTAACAGATTCAATTCACTCATGGAAACCGCAAAAGCGGATCATTATTATCCTAAAATGAACGAAACGAAAATCTAATTATAAATGACTGTGGGATACTTTAAAGGTTTTAGTTAACGCCAAAAAAATCAAAGGAAAGAAAAGACAAATCCCGTATGTTCGTTATCACAATGATAGAATTTCCTACAGTGATCCCAAGATATGGCTAATTTGTTAAAAAAAAAATGTTTTTCAAAAAATAGGGAGCAATACGGCAGCAGCAATTCCAGATTCAGAAGGTCACTACCAACAATATATGCCACAACCTACACCAAATACATTCTTCTTTGAACCAATTCTGCCAAACGAAACCTCAGCCACATTGAAAAACTTAAAAAATAAAAACGCGGATATCATTTCAATTCCAGTACAAATATATAAACTAATATCAGATTATATAACAACTCCACTCAAAGGACTTATGAATGAGTAAATAATATTCCCTGGTTACCTGAAGATAGCCAGGGCTTCTCCAGTATTCAAATCAGGCAGCCCTAATTCTCTATCCAATTACCGACCAATCTCCATACTACCAACCTTAAGTAAAGTATTTGAAAAAAAATACTATACAATAGGCTAGTCAAATTCTTAGCCAAATACATCCTAGCAAAAACCCAATTTGGATTTAGAAAAGGTTACACCGCAGAAGAAGCTATGAACATGCTACTAGAAAATACTTATAAGAACCTGAACTATAAAAAAATCTTAGTTTTCCTCAACCTTTCCAAAGTCTTTGATAAGCTCTCACATGATATCTTACTAGATAAATTAAACACATATAGTATAAGGGGAAACATGTTAAATTGGTTTAAGTCATATCTCTGTAATCGTCACCAGGATGTTAAAGTAAGACATTTCATCAGAATATGCTGTATTGAAAAGTGAGATTCCACAAGGATCTATCCTTGGACCATTACTTTTCTAAATATATGTAAACGATTTTTATCGATCAACAACATTAAACTGTATTCAGTACGCAGACGATACAACACTCACTTCTACACACCACGATATCGACTCCCTAATAAATGAAATGAACAGGCAATTAGAGCATGTCTATAAATGGATATACGCAAATAAGCTTTAAGTGAACTTGACAAAATTATCATATATGGCTGTAACTAAAAGAACCTGTAATCTAGGGCTGAGCATCCGGGATCCCGGGATATTATTTCACCCCATACTCAAGCCTCAAGCGAAAACGGTTTTCAAAGTTTAAAAAACAGGTGAACGAAAACTTCAATTGTGAAAAGCCTTTGCATGAAATAAATATACCTCATAATAAAACAGTGTTTAAAAGTCTCCCCTGAAAATAGAATACCGGGAAATCCCGGGATCTAAATCCCGGGAAATGAGCGGTCTACTTTACTTCCGGGATCCAGGATGCCCAGCCCTACTGTAATCGCGCACACCCCTCTTTGGAAACACTTCTCTTGCAAAAGTAAATGAAGTTAAAAGTTCTTGGCACCACATTAGACAAATTAAATTTCAAAGGCTACATAGAACATATCAAATCGAAAATATCTAGATTTCTCTACATAATATTCAAACTAAAAACAAAAACAAAAAAAAAATGTTCTCCTTACACTATATTATCTATAGGTTGTCCCAAAAAAAACTATATACTCTTTATAGCATATATATTTTATAATTTAAAAAACAAACAAACAATATATTGTTATAGCAATTGCCAATGAAAGGTAAATTAGTAATCTAAGTGATCAAACTGTTATAGCGAGTTGTTGGCAAATAAAATTTAATTAACTACGCCAAGTGCTCAAAATGTTCTCCAGCGGCATGAATGCGTCGACTGGTCACTTGATAATCCACACGTTTATGTGGATAAACATGTTAATTTACCAGGATTAACAGCGTGGTGTGGTTTATCATCCAGGGGTTTGGTTGGACCATTTTTCTTTAATGGGAATGGGACAGTTACCGGTGACGCATATCTCGACATGCTGCGGACAGAAATTATACCTGCAGTTCGGAAGTTGTTTGGAAACGACGACTTTTACTTTCAACAAGATGGAGCCCCCCCCCTCATTATCATTGTGATGTCAGAAGGTACCTCGATGAAACGTTGCCTAATCGTTGGATAGGACGAAGAGGAAGCGTTGAGTATCCTCCACGTTCACCGGACTTGACTCCACTTGATTTTTACTTGTGGGGCTACCTGAAGGATGCAGTTTATGGTACAAGACCTACAATACTCGAACACCTTAAGGATGCAATTAGGGAAAAGTGCGGGACCATCACAGCATCCACATTAGTCCAATTCTGCGAATCAGTTAGTCGACGCATTCAAAAGTGCATTCATGCCGCCGGAGAACATTTTGAGCACTTGGCGTAGTTAATTAAATTTTGTATGCAAACAACTCGCTATAACATTTTGATCACTTAGATTACTAATTTACCTTTCATTGGCAATTGCTATAACAATATATTGTTCGGTTTTTTTAAATTATAAAATATATGATGCTATAAAGAGTATATAGTTTTTTTTGGGACACCCTGTATTTATTCATCCACACTTGCAATATGGGTCATTACAAAGAATTATATATGAAATCCACTGGACATAATCCATAAAATATGCTTATGAACTCTATTAAACAAAGATATCAGACAATCTCATAATCTCCAGTGTTCAGAAATTTAAATATTCTAAAACTAAATGACTTGCATAAACTAACTATCGGTATCAATATGTACGAGTATAAAGTTGCTAATAATAGAAACTATACTTTGGCTATTCACAGGGCGATTACCGCGCATTAAACCAACCATAATCAGACTACAAGGTTTTGCAATGATTTCATATACAAATCAAATTGTTTAATGCAAATTGAAGGAAATGCTCTCTCCTACAAAGGGGCAGATATATGAACTCTATACCTAAGTGTCAGACAAGCCCCATCATTAATTTTGGTTTGCAAATCACTAAAGCAACACTTTATGAACTCTTATTAATGTACAACATCCCGGTTACATACAGTATGTATATGTATACACGGTATGTACTGTATGTGCATATATATATATATATATATATATATATTATATATATATATATATATATATCAGTGGCATTTCCTTAGTGAATGCAACGCATGCAGTGCATGCCTTCTAAAATGTAAATAACTATTAAGTTTTAGAACAATATTAATATATAAGTAACGATCACCAAATACAGAATTTCTTTACCCTCTAACGCCGACTGGGTCGAATACGTACCGTTTCAAATACACGCATTTAGACTTAACCCTACAAAAACGTTCGATGTTAAAGGGTTAACAACAAAATCACTGAAAGATGGATTGATCTTCCACGACACTGCAAAATGAGCGTTATTTTCCCGTCCGTATGGCATAAAATTTCATCTCAGCTTCTTTTCAGAAGAATCGGTGCATCGGCTTCTCGCCAAAAACATACTAAAATGAACCTTATTTGTTTGTGAAATAAACAAGTTTATTGCTTATCTCAAGTATGTTCACTTAATTTTAGTCCTTTTAACCATTGAAACCTTAAATATTGCATGTCAAAAGTTTAAAAGTCAATTATTCCTAATAATTCATATTCTAAATAGAATCGATGCAAAATTCGATCTTTATATAATAGAAAATAAGTTTATCATTGAGGAACTCATCATTTGTTCGATTAAATGCAGTTTTCGATTTCGCTTTTGGCTGTTTCAAAACCAGCTGAGAACAAATTGAAACCAGATAGATGTCGTTGAGATGCCAAGCCGTCTTTAATTAATTTCAATCTTCATAATAATAATTCTCTAGGTAATATTTCTTTATCAATAATTATTTAATAATAATTAATAATTCTTTAGGTAATATTTCTTTATTAATAATTATTAATAATTATTAATAATACTTTAATAATAATTCTTCTTAATGATAATAATAATTCTTTAGGTCTAGGATTGTTTTATTAATTATTCTTCAAAGTAGTAGGGAAATGATAAGAACCTATAAAGGGCATTTTTTGAAAAAAGTGATTGGGTCCAACAGCAGTCCAACTGCAGCTAATCTGGAAAATTCCCAAAGATATGATATGTTAAAAAAATCTTGTTAGAATGTTAGAAAATGCTTCTGAAAATACAGAAAAGCGTTGGCTTCCGGGCCCTGCCCGGATTTTGCTGGGGGAGCTACCGCTCACCCCAGAACCCCTAGCTATTAGGCTCGTGCCTACGGCACTCGCAATTGGTTTTTGTCCTGATTTACGTTTTTAAATTTGTTTGCATGCCTAGATGAAAAATTCACCAGTCGCCACTGATATATATATACACACACACACATATATATATATATATATATATATATATATGTGTGTGTGTGTGTGTGTGTGTGTCTGTGTGTGTGTGTGTGTGTGTGTATTGCAACTTGTAAATGTTACTAAACAAAATAAATTGCAGTTCCTTATTCAAAAATTAAAGAGGCTTGTTATATATGCAAACTTCACAATCTTAAATACTGTGTAATCACAAGTTATATGAATCAAATTTTGAAAGTTTCCTTTACTAGTATTATAATGTGTCTCATTTATTTGTATGTCTATTACTTTAAGATAGTCTCATTTTTCATTTGTAATGATAGAAATTAATTATTCTTGGTATTTCATCGCGTATCGTTTTTATCCTATTCTTTGCTACTTTTTTTTATTTTTAAAATTATCTCAATTTTCAGTCGTAATGAGAGAAATTAATTAAATGGAACTTTATTTTATTTTCTATTATTACCATTTATTTCTTTTATTCTATGTCGTAAAAACTGAAATGAATCTCGTAGATTTATGACTGAAAAATTCTCATGTTTTCCAGCGGCATATTTAGATAAGGAAGCTCAGATTAGACTACTTGCCCCTAAAATGCAACATTAAATGTTAATGCCAACATTGTGTAAACCTATATGGATGTGATGTACACTTTATGTAATGTAGGCTATTCTTTTTGAATAAAGATTGTTTGTTTGTTCGTGTATTATATTTTAAATTTTGCTCAAAGAAATATACTGTATAGAGTAATTTTAAATGTATCTTTTTGTTGAAACTATTGTCTGTAGTTTTGCTTTTGTAATAAATAATGCACGTAAAGAAGCAAACTTTGCACGTATAAATATGACGTGAAATACATATATCGTTCACTTCGTTTTGGACTGTGAGTAACTGCCTGAATTCAATTCCTACTTATCTTTCTTTTAAAGCAAACAACGTCACTAACTAAAGAATTATGGTGAGTAAATCAACGCCGTTCGACAAATTAAAATTAAGTAAATACAAAAACAGAAATTAGTTAGTTGCACGATAAGAGAAAATGGAGTCACAAATTAGTTTCTTGACTATTTCGAATCTTTGGAATTAGCAAGTTATTGAAAATAAATTTCCCACTTCTCAGGATTCTTTTAGAACTTTCGAAAAAGTTTTCTTGTAAACCAGTTTTCTCTGTCCTTTATGGACTGCGTCGCTTATCCATTCAGTTCGCGAGATATGAAAATTTGTTGGACTTCAATTCAGCGGATAGAAAATGAAAAAAACAATATATTCCTTTCTGTTTGGATAAGTTTGAATGTATTACGGTTGTTTTTTTTAATATTAACTATTTATGTATAAATATATTATAAGTTAAAAGAATTTATTTTGTATTTTTATTTATTTATTTATTTACAATTACAAGTGTGTGTATATATATATATATAAATTTCATACATGAGTATAATTTCATTATTAAATACAGATGTTGTATAAAGTTGTAAACTACCTTCAGCAGGCGTGCAGGCTTTACAAGCCGAAATCTATTAATTAGATATAATAATTATATAATAATTATATAATAAATATAATTACGAGAGTTTTATAAACTTTTATAATAGACTTAAAAACTTAAAGAGAACTTAAAGAATTGGCCATCCTGCGTTGTATTTTGACCAATTAAAACCAAATTTGTTATATATTTTATTAACCCTACAAATCTTTATGAGACTTTAACTGAAAGAACTTACAGACTAGGACATATACCTTTATTAGAAGCTAAATACAACGAAATAATGAAACCAGTATAAAACTGAAATTAACTTACAGACTAGGACATATTCTTTTATTTTATTAGACACTCAATACAAAGAATAATGAAACGTGAGGTGAAATGAAAAGTTATAGGAGAGACATTTTTAGAAGGATAATAAGAACTTTAACGGTGACAACAGCAAATTATTAAGAATAAATAATAACACTAATAAAGAAAGAAAAGGAATGGCTTAAGTAACTTTGGAAATTGTTAAGTTTTAATCGCTTTAAATAAAAGATGAGAGAGTATTGATTGATTTCAATTCATTCGGTGGATTGTTCCATAATTCCACCACTAAATAAGTGTAAGAATTTCTACTACAATAAAGAGTATAGTTTGCCTTTGAGATATATTCACTATCCATGTGACGTATCTGATTGTTCATTACATTCTTGATTAATATAGTCTGAATTTAGGTGAAATAAATATATTTTTGAAGGTACATTGTAGGAGAAGTTTTTCCTTCTTCTCGGTATTAAAACTCCTTTCCAGATGATAGAACAACTTCTTTTAATGATACATAACTTCTTGTGGTCTTCGAACCTTCTTTTTTAAGTGAACTAAGAAATTAGAAGATAATACTCGTATTTCTACTTACAGAAGGTTGGGGGAAGGTTTTTTCTTTTTTGTGTGTGCAATCATACTACTACTACTACTACTATTACTAATAATAATAATAAT
This sequence comes from Bathynomus jamesi, assembly GCA_023014485.1. Lineage (NCBI taxonomy): Eukaryota > Metazoa > Arthropoda > Malacostraca > Isopoda > Cirolanidae > Bathynomus > Bathynomus jamesi. The sequence goes on from JAJOZX010002854.1 coordinate 575,755, forward strand.
AATAATAATAATAATAATAATAATGATGATAATAATAATAATAATAATAATAATAATAATGATAATAATAACAATAATAATAATAACCAACAAATATAGTAAATTTAAATATTGTTAAAAACTAAATAAGTAGCAAAAACCACATCATTTAATATGCTTACATTATACACAATTCCTTCCCGTATGATTACAAACCCCAAGTACATTATGAATTCTTTACTTATTAATTCCCTAAACCAATAAAGAAGCGAATTACATTAAAAGTTAATTTATATTTTCCCGGTAGATATCTATGATACATACGATTAAATTTAATTTAATTCCATTTGAAGAAGCGGCTGAAGATTGTTCAGGGATTTGCGTAGCATATGTTTGATTACGTACAGGACGTAGGGGTCTCATTCAACGTTTTCATTTTTATCAAACAAGAGACTAACTAGTTCGTTTGCGTTCGCAGCTAATGAATAAATAATATTCTCAGACGATGAAAGGCCTCAATTCTAACTCTGAACCTAATTTATTGATGCTTATTCGAATCTATTTTGTTTGCTTTAGTTTACTATATCGTATTCTACAAACACTCTTGGTTTATACTGTATATAAATGCGATTTAAGCTTTACTACCAGCCGGTTAGACTCATTAGATGTATATGATAATAAAAACCCACGCTAATAGACAGAGTTTATTTTCACAACAGTTTCGATGCCCACTTGCATCCTCTTCGGGTGGATACAGAAAAACGAATGAACCAAAAACAAGAGGGAAAAACAGTCCAGGGACCATTGAGAAATTCACACATAGAATAGATCTCGTTCTCCCGACACCGGAAGGACATTTTATCAAAGGGTCCCGCTTATAAGTATCTTCGCACAAATTAAAATTATCTTCTTGTTCAATACATACAGATTCTATTATTTTTGACATAATTATTAATTTATTATTACATTTTTATTGCATTATTATTTTACTACAGAAATTATAAATTTATTATTACATTGATTATTACATTGTTGTTTATTATTACAGAAATTATAAATTTATTATTACATTGTTGTTTATTATTACAGGAAATTAAAACCGAAAAACGAATGGAAAAGGTGAGAAGGAAACAATCCAGAGACCATTAAGAAATTCGCACCTAGGTTAGATCCCGTTCTTCCGACACCGGAAGGGCATTTTATTAAAGGGTCCTGCTTATAAGTACTTCGCACAAATTAAAACTATCTTCTTGTTCTATACATACAGATTCTATTATTTTGACATAATTACTGCATTTATTATTGCATTTATTATTACATTTACGTTTATAACATTTATTATTATTACCTTTACATTTATTGTTACATTTATTTTATTACCTTTATTATTACATTTATTATTATTGCATTTACATTTATTTCCACATTATTACTTTTATTATTACCTTTATATTATTACTATTACGTTTATTATTCCATTTACAGTTTACCGAAAAACGAATGAATCAAAAAGCGAGTAAGGAAACAATCCAGAGACCTTTAAGAAATTCACACTTAGGTTAGAACCCGTTCACCCGACGCCGTAAGGGATTTTTTGACCAAGAATCTCATTAGAGGCTCCAGCTTATAAGTACCTTCGCACAAATTAAAATTATCCACTTGTTCTATCCATACAGATTTCTATTATTTTTCGTTTGACTAATTAGTGCATTTATAAAGTAACTTACTTGATTCCCAATCTATAACATGATTATTTTGGCTGGCGTGATAAAAAATGGCATTATTAGTATTACAACTTCTGAAGGCATATTTATGTTCTTTAATACGGGTTTCAATATTTCTGTAATTTCTGTAATAATAAACAACACTGTAATAATCAATGTAATAATAAATTTATAATTTCTGTAAAAATAATAATGCAATAATAAATGTAATAAATGTAATAATAAATGTAATAAATGTAATAATAAATGTAATAAATGTATAAATAATGTAATAATTATGTAAAAAATAATAGAATCTGTATGTATAGAACAAGAAGATAGTTTTAATTGTGCGAATGTACTTACAAGCGGGACCCTTTAATAAAGTGCCGTTCCGGTGTCGGGAGACGGGATCTAACCTAGGTGCGAATTTCGTAATGGTCTCTGGATTGTTTCCTTCTCGCCTTTTTCATTCGTTTTTGGGTTTAAATTTCTGTAATAATAAACAACAATGAAATAATCAATATAATAATAAATTTATAATTTCTATAGTAAAATAATAATGCAATAATAAATGTAATAATAAATGTAATAATTATGTAAAAAATAATAGAATCTGGATGTATTGAACAAGAAGATAATTTTAATTTGTGCGAAGGTACTTACACTATAAAC
>JAJOZX010002855.1:0-37500 GCA_023014485.1 Bathynomus jamesi
TTTTTTTTTTTTTTTCCCTTCCTTTACTTGCATGTCTCTACTCTTTTCTTTGCATGTTTGTAGTTTGCATGGTATGACAGTGAGTTAAGACTGTGTTTGCATGGTTTGTAAGCGTTCTTATTTTACTTCTTTTCATCTTTCACCCCTCTCCTATTCTCTCCGACTATTTTTCTGACTTGTCGGCAGTGGCCGGCGGATGATGATGGTGAGACACTTTTCCTCTTTTTCTGAATGAATGTTAACCCATGAGTGATAGGTGTTGCTCTTACTTAACCCCTTATTCTCTCCTCTTCTCTTAACCCGCTACTCTTTCCTTTCTCTCGGGCTAACCTTAGAGTGGATCTTAGGGTCTTTGTTAGCCTTAGCTTCTGTAGATCTGTAGATCTCACAAGCATTAGCCACCAGATCCCCAAGTGCCCTCCATCATGCAAGATGACTAACACGAGCAAACAGGATCCTGCGCTTATATGTCTCTACACAGAATCCAGACAAAAACATCCAAGACCTAGTAAAAATTATAATGCTGGTTTACGCTCCAAGCTGGTTTTGGATAAAGTCTCATCCAAAGGCAAATGAGAGAGCATCTAATTTTTGGTATATCACGCACTTGCTTAAAGGCTTAGATAAAAAGCATCGGATGATTATGGAGCGTGTCCTCAGAAATAATGGCTATTTTGCCCACCCAGAGAATATCTTACTCTCAATGATAACAGACACAAGAAGAGAGGTCAGAGAGCTGGCTCTTCAGCACATCATTCGAGCAAGAACAAGGAGCACCAATGTGAGAAATTTTGAGTTGCCAAAAACACTGAACTTTGAAGCAGACAATTATCCTAACATGATTGACTGGGACAACAAAACCATCACCCCTCCACCTATTTTACAGAATTTGACAAATGATGATGATCTTAAGTTCAAAATGAACCACTTCAGCTTATTCCTTTTCCCTGTCACAGCCAGGGAGTAGAACATGCTGTATGTGGTAACAGAAGCATCACAAGATAGAATTGGTTATGAAAACAGAAATTTATTTTGAGTGTACTGGAGTCGAGAAAAAAGCTACCTGTGTTCCAATGGAAAGGCTAGTGGTGTCAGTAATTTACAATTTTAAATTTCTTAAGGTGAATATTTTGGTTTTAATATGCTTCAATTAAATTTCTTAAGGTGAATATTTTGATAAAGTATGCTTCAATTGATTCTTTAAGTAATATAAAGAGAAAAATTTCTTCTTATATATATATATTAGGGTGGTCCTCAAGCATAGGGGGGGATTTTCAAACGTATATTTCTCTTGCTCCCAGGGTCTCAATCTGTGAGGTTATGCATAAAAATACTGTGGTTAAAATGTCATTGAGAAAAATAATATTTACCCTGTGCTCAAGAAGGTTGAAGTTATGCCCCTATGTGGGCCGTTGACACGCCTTGCTGAGAGGGTCAGATTGTGTGTGGTGTTGCTCTCGCCGTTGACAGATTAGTGTTTTTTTTTGGCTTGCCTTTAGAATTGGTATTAAACGTTTCCAATGTATCTTCCCCAGGTGTTATTTTGGTGAAATGGCAAGTACACGTTCAAAAGACTTCCTTGTGACGCCAGTCTCTGCATTCACGGGGAGCAAGCTGCCGTCCATCGGCGACGTCCTCGGCCTGACTCTGCACAAGCTGAGCACGAAGGCAGCAACGACGACGAGGGAGGCTGTCACGGCCATTGCTGATGAAGTGCTTATCTTGTGGACGAAAGCGCGAATTCCAACGACGAGACGAGACCACATCACTGAGAAGCTAGAGAAGTTGTATGGCGAATACAAGCTTCTCAAGAAGAACAAGAATCAACGCTCAGATGCCCAGATTGCACGGGAAGCCTCCTTCCAGCAGATGTTCTGCAACCTCTTTGATGTCGCCCATGCTGACGCACTGAACATGATGAACATCGAGGACAAGGCCTTCCTGATCGCCCAACGAGAACCCGGCTGCAGGGGGACCATGGGAGGAGCTGATGTGGTCCTGGCTCGCACAGAGCGCAATGTTGCGCAGCGGAGGGAGGCTGAACAACGCCGTCGGCGCCGTGCAACTGAAGAAATGGCCACTACTTCTCAAACAGCAGAATTGGCCTCTTCCAGCTTGAGCTCTTCACCCCCCAGCGACTCTCCCACCCGTGGCGCTGTCGGAGGTTACAGCTCACCCAAGCGCAGTCGGCCGGTGAATATCATTTCACCGGCACTGGCGGCTAGCTTGGACTGCATGAAGCTGACTGACCGCAACGCCGTTTACGTGCTCAGTGAGACGGCTTGGTCCCTTGGCCACAACATTGATGAGTTGAACATCAACCGGTCGTCCATATGGCGCCAGAGGATGGCGCAACGCCAACAAGTTGCCGCTCAGCTCAAGGAGCCCTTCCATCAAGAAGCTGCGCTCGTTGTTCACTGGGATGGGAAGCTGATGACGGATCTGACGTCCAAGGAACAGGTTGATCGACTCCCGATCCTGGTCTCTTGTGGCGGCGAGGTGCAGCTCCTCCAGGTCGCCAAGCTCGGTTCCGGTACTGGTGCAAACTGTGCCAAAGCTGTGGTGAAAGCTCTGCGAGACTGGGGATTGGATGACAAAGTTGGTGCTCTCTCGTTCGACACTACAGCTTCAAACACAGGAAAGAACACAGGTGCATGCGTGCTGATCGAACAGGAACTTGGGAGAAGCCTCCTCTATCTGGCATGTCGTCACCATGTCCTGGAGCTTCTTGTCAGTGCGGTTTTCACGGAAGTCCTTGGACCGTCGTTGGCACCCGAGGTTCAGCTCTTCAAGCGATTCAAGGCGCAATGGGAGTTTGTGAACCAAGAAGATTACGACCACGTCATGAGTGATGCCAACGCTCGTCAAATCATCGAGGAGGATGCAGACTCCATCATCGAGTTCTGCAAGAAGGCCTTGCAGAAAGGTCACCCCTGGGATGATTATTTGGAGCTCTTGGAACTCACCATCATCTTCCTTGGCGGAGTGCCCCCCCGTGGGATTCGGTTCCGAGCGCCCGGTGCGATGCACCAGGCCCGCTGGATGTCAAAGGTGTTGTACGCCCTGAAGGTATGGATGTTCCGGCGGCAGTTACGGCTCACAGCCAAGGAAGAGGCCGGAGTTCGGTGCCTGAGCGTGTTCGCCGTGAAGTTCTACACAAAGGCGTGGACGGAGGCCCCGAACGCGGAGAAGGCCCCCCTGAGAGATCTCTGGCTCCTCCAGGCTCTGGAAAAATACGAAGACAAGGAGGTGGCGAAAGCAGCCAAGTCGAAATTCGCCAACCACCTGTGGTACTTGTCTGAGGAGTTGGTGGCCCTGGCTCTCTTCGACGACGATGTTCCTCCGGAAACGAAGGCGGCGATGACTGCTGCGATGTTGGAGGAGCCAATGGAGGACAACGACCCGCCCAAGAGAGCGTCGGTCCTGGCGTGCTCTTCCCTGTCATTAGCGACATTCGTGACGGGGAGGACTTGCCAGTTCTTCGACCGACTCCAATTGCGACGTGGATTCCTGGAACAGGATGTGTCGAAATGGCCGGACAGCGAGCAATTCCAAGCGGCTGCTGAGGTGGTCCGGAACCTGTCCGTGACCAATGACCATGCCGAGCGGGCCATGGCGTTGGCACAATACAACAGGCGCCACACGAAGAAGGAGGACCAGCTGCAGTACATGCTCCTGGGTGTTGCAGAGCACTGGAAGAAATTCCCGGATGCTCGGAAGGCCACGCTGCGAACCAGGCGACAATGAGTGGCGTCAGCACCCATGAGACCCCCGCCCCTGAGCGGCTAATACCCTTAAATGGGGGGGCTGGTATACCCTATAAACTTCAACCTTCATGAGCACAGGGTAAATATTATTATTTCTCAATGAAATTTTAACCACAGTGTTTTTATGGGTAACCTCACAGATTGAGGCCCTGGGAGCTGAATAATTCCAACTTTCGATTTTGAGGACCACCCTAAATATATATATATATATATATATATATATATATATATATATATATCCCCGCAAGGGGGTTCTAAGCTCGTGCTCTTGAGTGCTCTTTGTGCTCGTTTGTACGTGCTTGTTCCTGAGGTTTCACGTGCGCCCTCCGGCCCTAGCACCCAAGGATGATGGGCTCGACCCTGCAGTCCTTGTCATCCTTGGTCTTTTTCCACTTCGACTGTCCCCTCCACCCTTTCTTTTTCCTCTGTCTTTCCTCTCACTTTTTCTTTGTTTTTCCGCTGAGATATGCCCTTTAAATAGAGGTGAATCGGTTCTTCCTGAACTTAAAATAAAAAAAAAATATATATATATATATATATATATTATATATATATAATATTACTGTAAAAGCCCGACGAGTGGTAAATCTTGACATTTACCATGTACATCTGGTAAAAGTCCGAAAAATAAGTGAAATTTTACTTATTTCTGACTTTTACCAAATCTACATGGTAAATGTCAAGATTTACCATCAGAAGTTATAAAAGCCAGGATTGAAGAGAAATGACTAAAACGGGGGAAAAAAAATTTTTATTTAAATATACTATCAACTTAAACGCAAAACATTCTTGTACAAAAATAAACATTCATTTATTACAGCATGGTGAACTGTTGTGGCACTTTGAATTGCATAAAAGGCCAGAGGCCTTGCACAAATATCTTTTAGTTAGGTTAGGTTAGGTTAGGTAAATGTTGACATTTACCATGTAGATTTGGTAAAAGTCCGAAATAAGTAAAATTTCACTTGTTTTTCGGACTTTTACCAGATGTACATGGTAAATGTCAAGATTTACCAGCAAATTTTAAGATTTACCACTCGTTGGGCTTTTACAGTAACATATATATAAAATTTACTTTAACTTTACTTATATCATTATTTACTTTAATCTTTGTCATTTATCAGGTTTTTTTTTATTCAAAGAATTGGTTTCAATTTCATTTCAATTTAAAAATGGGGGGCATATGCAACGGGTAGGGGGGGGTGCATAGCGTGTAATTACAGTATGTTGTTTAGGGGCCCAAGGAAACTCCGAGCAGTGTGTAGAATAAGAATATAAAATTTTGACCCCCCCCTAAATTATATATATATATATTATATATAATTATATATATTAGGCTGGGTAAAAAATGGGAAATTTTTTATTTCTTAAAAAGTACACTGTGAGAAGTTTCATTTTATCATCTTAAAATATTAAAATATCAAGCATGTGCTACCCCTACCACATATCCGCCCCCCTTTTTACCCTCATATTTGCATATATTTAAATGTGAAAAAATGTTTTCTTATAATGTACACAATGTGAGAAGTTTTTTTTATCACGCTACTACCCCTATCACATGCCTCTCCTCCTTTTTTACCTTCATATTTGCATATGTTTAATGTTGTTATATGTTACATAAGTTGTTTGTTTAATGCTTGATATTTTTATGTTTCAGATAAATAGAAATAATTTGCATTTGCTTAAAATAATTATAATTTGAATTATCATATATTATAAATCACACATAATTTGATTTTACTTCTGAATATAAACTATGACTATGAGAAGCAAGTCCTCAAATGCAGCCTATGGATATCCTACGGAATTCCCAGCAGCCATGACTTTTTGTGCACTGTCATGAACATGACTCCAGATTTGAAAAAATTTACTGGAGCACAGCTCTGAATTTACTTTTTTTCCCCTTACACCACTAGATAGGTTAATGATAGTAAACTCTTGAATTGACGACATACCAATTACAAATTGTTTTAGCTAAACATAATAATACAATAATGTACATTTTATAACTCACCTTAAGTTTATTTATTCATTGCAGCAGCAACAGTGGACGATGTTAGACCTTGCTGTAGGCATTTGTTGTGAATTTACACCATGTATGCTTGGCCACTGATCAATGGCTTTCTGTGTGATCATTACAGCAGATCTAGTGCCTGGCTGGACCCTCCTTCACAATTCTGCACAGCTTAGTCAAATGAGATGGCTTAATGGATCCTTTGTGTTCAACAATGTAACCAAGAATGGAGAATGTCCCTTCAGCTGGTGCTTCACTCCAGGCAGTTGATCCATCTTTATCAAAATGCTTTAATCTCTGTGATTCCTTTCCACAGCTGTTCTATATATTCTGTCAGCCAATTTATCACTGAGTCTTTTGTAAAACTACTTTCAGATCTGGTTCTGGATGGTCTAGCAACTTCAGCAACCTGGTAGTAATCAGAATGTTTCTTGATGTATTTGTAAACTTCATTTAGGATGTAATCCTCAGCTGTTAGTTCCTTTTGCTGCCCTGTGGTATCATGCTTAAATTCAGAAACTACATCATTTGCATTTCCTCCATTAGCTAATTTGGAAATTGTTTCCATCACTCTTAACATAACAGTTTTCCCTCCTTCTTTAAAAATATATTTTCTACAAATTCTGCACTAACTGGTTTTTTGAGCTACTTGCAACATAATCTTTGTTACATAGGAAATCAATACATAGAACTTGGCACTAATTTCTTTCTCTTGTGGATGATCAAAACACACAATTTTCCACAAATCTGTCAATTGATAAAATTCGTAATTAACCATGCGAGTATCAGATTTGAGTTTTGGTCTCTTAAAACGAATGATATTGTCAAGAACCATATTGGTATAGTCAAGGCCTGATCTCAGATTTGAAGTGTGATTCTGAATAAAGTCTAAAAGCTCACTTAGTTTACAAATTTTCTTCAATGCATCAACGTGGGCTCTGTTCACAAGATGCATTAAGTCCCATCGAAATTTGAAATTTTCTCCAAACAACTTTTTCATTTCATTTTTAAATGGCTCGTTGTCCTTACAAAAAGCCCCATCTCCAACCATTCCAGATACCTTGGATTTTAATTGCTTCTTCAGATAGTTTCAAGTGATAGGAGACTTCAACACATCAAAAATTTCATTGGTCAAATAAACTCCTGATTTGCTGCGTACTAAATTTATCCCAGCAAGTTTTACAGTCTTATCTTCTTCACTCATAACTAATACAACTAGCATGCTTAATCCCAAAATTGTTCCAATGTCAGCTGTTATTGTTACTGAAGTTTGTTCTAAGAACCACTTTACAGTTTGTTCTTTAAGTTGATTATCTAATAGCTCACAAATTGTCTCGCACACATGTGTGCTATGATTCAAATTTCCAACCTCACAACCTGACCTATGTAATACAGCTAGAAGTACTGGATATAGAGCCCATGCAGTGTTTGTTTTCATTATGTAGTATAAGATGTTGCCACATAAGTCTTCTATGCGTTTAGTAGTGTTCCGAGAAGATGTTTTCACCACTTCATAAACAGCAGCTCTTTGATGATGCTGAAGTTTAATTAAATGTCTCTTCAGGTGGGTTTTCAGATTTCTAAACCATCTCTCTTGATTTTCTCCTTGTTTGCATACATAGGTTAAATCTTTAACATTGAAGTAACCTTTTATGTTAGAATGTTTGTCTGAAGCACATGCTTTGGGGTCTGTGCAAGCTATGCAATATAATGTAAACATTTTATCATCAGAAGCATCATCAATATCTTCTTGATTATCATCATCTTCAACAGCTATATCTACATCAGGCATATTAGTGTCACTATTTGCAATGTTTTCCATTATATCACTTGGTACTGAAAATGAATCATCAGCATGCCCTAGATCCTTCTTTTCCACCAATTTGAATGTAGATTTGATCAAATCATTGTTCAGGATTTCTTGTATTGATTTACACTTGCTTAAATGGGCTATGGAAATGTCAAATTTTTGCTTTTTGCTTTATTAGATTTGGATGCAACACTTGAACTTGAAGGCATATTTTGACTCTTCTCTTTATTAACCACAACAGCTTGGTGAGTTTCTTTTGTTAGGCGCAAAATTGCATTCAATGTCTTCTGGATTTGGGAATTTTCAAATTCCTCTAAAGCAGTTTTGTTAGTCTGATGCGCAGATTCCTCACTTACCTTTTGTTTCTTAGGTGGAGGAGAAGCACTTTCTTCAGTCTGTGAAACATCGTGAAAAGTTTCATTTTCTAGATTAGCAGTTGATGAAGTTGGTTCATTTTTCTGAGGTCTAGCACTAGCACATTTTGTGAACAAACTAAATGACTGCTTTGCCGTATCTCTTTGCTGCACTTCATCCTGGTATTTCTTTACTGCAATATCTAAGCTGTGGGCCCAAACTCTGGGACCTCTTGTATTGTAACAAATATTTTTTTTGGAATTAAAATGTTCCTCCCAGTTTTGCTTCTTTGAATATTTGTTCTTGCATTGACCACAAAAGTAACCCCTTTTAACACCCTCACTTTTCTCTCTCCAACTTCATCAATATTAGGATCCATTATTGATTATTGACTACCTGAAAAAATACAAAATAAGTAAAAGTTAGTAAATATAGTATGGTAAAAGTGAGTAAAAGTAAGTAAATATAGTACAATGAAAGTAAGTAAAAGTAGTGCTTTAAACTTAGTAAAAGTAAGGAAGAGTAAGTAAAGTAGGTAAGTTAAAGTAAGTAAAAGTAAGTTTAACTTAACTAAACTTTTCAATTCTAGAGTCATGGTGGATTACTTAAAACCGCACAAGTAATTATCTGGCCAATTTATCAAACCTGGCCGAGATCAATGGAACATAGTCCAATCCTGATAATTTTATATTAAAAAATATACGTTTGAATAAAATTTTAATTATCAAAACATTGAAGCTTAACAAAAATAAAAATAATTGTTAAATATGGAATTACCAACTAAACTTAAAATAACTAATTTGTAATTTAAAAAAATTGGTTTGTACAAGAACGTATACGCAAAAAAATTGCATAACGTCTAGCGGATGAACAAAACCCAAACCCAAATTTACTTTTTCTCATGGTCAAATTTACTGGAGCAATGCTCCCAAGATCCCAGGAATCTGGAGTCATGGTCATGAAGAAGCTAAATCAAAAGGATCAGCAACTACTAATGATTGTTACAGGGTTGTTGTAAGAGATATTGAAGATATTTGGATGAAATTTTCTTTTCCTACGATTAACACCAAAGGTATCTATCTTAAAGTCAGTCGACTAATAGAAGAAGCCTCAAAATTGACCAAGGTGCTGTTACATTAGGGTGTTTCACATTTCAATTTTTTTTAAAACCTCATGGAGCATAGTTCTTATATGAAACAAAAAAGATTTTGTAATAGTGTAATATGTCTAAGCATAGGCCTGTTCTAAGAAAAGATCTAAGTTCATATGACTATATTGGGCATGTTCAAAGATATTATTGCTTCAGAGGGGTGTATGCTCCCAACAAATGGAGATGTTATTAAGCATTTTTATTTTTTGAGAAGAGCCCAAATGAATACTGCTAATGTATCAAAGGAAGAAAACATTTTGGCAGTTTTGAAGAAAGTAAAGACTGTATGGGACATGGCTACAATTCCTGCAAAAGACATTGTCAAGCATAGCACTTCAAGAAAGATGTTGCTTGTTCTCATAAAACAGCATGAATCTCTCTTGAAGGATAAAGGAAGAAAGAACTTTGAGTCACAGAAAGAGGCCCTTTTGGATTGCATGGATAAGCTTTTTGACATAGGAAGCCAAGATGCAGAAGAAATAATTCAGGACAGAATGAGGTCAATGACATAAAGTGGCAGATATAAAGTTTTTGGAAGATCAAAGGGGTCCTTGAAAATATTGTCTAGGCTCAAAAGATAAAATCTATACTGCTAAATTTGTGAGGAAAACAGAGAGAATGCAATCCAGGAAAATAAGGGCAGAGAAAGAATTGGAGAGAGAATCTTTGAAAGAAAAAGAAACATCTATGGTCAACCATTTTTGCTTCTGTGGTGACAGCTGAATGCGGAAAAAATATAGATCAGATGGCAGTATCATGAAGCACATCCCTCAGAGCTGCAAGAAAGTCAAGAAAAATAACATTTGAGGCCATCAAAGCTGATTTTGTTCCATCTGTATATTGTTTAATCCATTGGGACAGCAAACTCTTTCCAAATGTCTCAGTGGAAAGCATGATAGACTAGCGATTCTGATATCAGGTGATAATTTGGAAAAGTTATTATCTGCTCCAAAAACAGCTGACTCTACTGGCTCACCTCAAGCATCTGTGGTTTTTAACTCCATTAAAGACTGGAAATTGGAGAAAAACATCTATGGGATGGTATTTGATACAACCACCTCAAATTCTGGGTGGATAAGAGGCTCCTGCAAGATGTTAGAAGATCTTCTGGACAAAAAGTTACTCTGGCTAGCCTGCCACCACCATATGGCTGAAAGATTTTTGTTCGCAGTCTTTACCAAAGTATTTGGGAAGACCATTTCTCCAGAAAGTGAAAACTTTAAGAACTTCAAAGAAAATATGTGGGATAAGATTAATACCAATCTCCCATATAAGAAACTCGTAATCAAAGAATGGTATCTTCGTGAATTGAAAGATATTTCAATAAATTTTATGAAATATATCCTCAATGATGATAAAGCTTTTCCTAGAGATGATTATAGAGAGGTTGCAGAAACCACTCTGATGCTCTTGGTGAAGTTCATGCAGCAGGGTGTTCATGCCTGCTGGATGTCAGCTATCCTATACACCAATAAAATGTATGCATTTTCAGATCAAGTCGGGTTTGAAGACTCAATGAATGAAAAGCTTCGTAGAATATGCTTATTTATAGACCCTTGTTTATAGCAAATACTGGCTCTTTTGCACAAATGCGGCAAATGCACCTGTTAGTGACCTTACATTTCATAATGAGCTAGTCAGGTACAAGCAGATCGACATTCATACTGCTGAAGCAGCTTTGAAAGTATTAAATGGACATTATTGGTAGTACTTGATGGAGAAACTGTCTGTCCTTGCTCTATTCAGCTCTTGAAAAAAGCAAGATAGCCAAAGAACTTCTACGTTACAACCCACCAGAAAAATTTAACAAAGGGCAGCCAGTCTTTCCCCACCTGAAACAAGGCACAAGAATTCAGCATCTTATTGGGCCAAAATCTTGGTATATTTTCAAGGAGCTGCATTCATCTGGAGAATGGCTAAAAGAAGTCTCCATGTCATGGGAGAGTGACAGCAACTATCAAAGAATGAAGAAAAATCTTAACTTCAGGGAGAGTAGTTAATGATACAGCCGAAAGAGGTGTCAAACTTGTAGAAGACTATTTTGGAAACTGCAGAGAGGATGATGAATTTCAGGAACTGCTACAAGTTGTTGAAATCACCCCCAGAAATGTACTACCAGAATTCAAGAAAGAAACTGAATAAACTGGTCTGTAGTAAGAGATAAAATTAAGGATAAAATTAATGTAGTATGGTGTTTTTTATTTTCACTTTTCACATGTAACCTTTTGTTTCATAAATTTTTGCCAAAAAAAAGGGGGGGGGGGGGGGGGGGGGGGGGGGGGGGGGGGGGGGGGGGGGGGGGGGGGGGGGGGGGGGGGGGGGGGGGGTACTCTTGTTCTCGGGCCAGTTGTTATCCAAACTACCATACTGGGTTGAATTTTTCCATTCTGCATCAGCAAGGTTGTTCCCACTTTGAATTGATTAGTTGAGGGAATGAATGCTATTGCTTCCACACTTAACTTATCAGTTCAAAGCCCATCACCGCAGAGCTGACCTGGGATGATGCTCTCTGGGTGGCAGTCAAACCCAAATTGACTTATTACAATTATTCGCAGCAGTAAAAGGATGTCAGTTAATTTACCTGCGATAAAATCAAAATTTTATGAAAAACCCGTATAAGGAAATCAGGAAAAAAATAAAACTGCTTCAATGGAACTGCCCAAACATTTACTAAACCACATTATTAAGTATTGTTTAGATGCGTATTGATCTCCTCTACAATTTTATACCATATTTATAAAGATCAGATTAGAATTGTGGGAGTTACATTTTCATGATGAAAAGTAGGGGATTTGCAGTACAAAAGGATGGTCCATCGGGGGGGGGGGGGGGGCTAAATAATTGCCAATCTAATTTTTTTTTGCTATATTTATGATCAATGCAGTATTTCTCACAATATAAGAATTATGCTCCATGAGTTTTTAAAAAAAGTTGAAATGTGAAACACCCTACCATTACATCAAAGAAATGAAAGTTTTGCCTTAAAAGTAGCTCAGTATGATGAAATGTTTGATATATCTTCTTGTGAATGCTATGATAAGGGAATTGATAGGAAATCTTGCAGGTGTAAGGATAAAATACCAATGGCAGAATGGGAGTCTTTTGTGGGTCAAAAAGAAAAAATCAGTTAGGACCAATTGATCGCATAGCTAGTTCAACAAAGAAGAGATCTTTAGCAAGAGCCCAAGAAGCACAAAACCATCAACTAAAAGCACAAGAAGAAATGACTGAAGCCACCAAGGTTTTACCATCAGAGTTTATAGAAAAAACCGAAGAAGACATGGATATAGATTATGAGGCCAATTTAGAATTGACTGAGAATATTCAGAACAGGAACTCCTACAAAAACCAAGCATTAACAGCAGATTGTTATTGTGTAAGTTGTAGAGCTGCAGCTGCAATAGTCACTGCAGCTTTAAAAGATATGGGGATCCTTAACCACACCAACATGCTTGACAGAAAGAAACTAGAAAAAGAAAGAAATCGTATGGGTGAAACAAATACTTTTAGGTCTAAATCCGAAAATCTGAAGATGGATTGCCTTGGATTTGATGGAAGGAAAGATAACACTAACTAAAAGTGGAAAGATAAAAGAAGAACACTATGTTATTGTGAAAGAACCTAGAAGCATCTATGTAGACTGTGTCGCACCAGATAATGGAACTGCTCACTGCATAGCAGAAGAGTTGATAACTATTATTCCAGACTCGAACAGCACAGATACTATCAAAGCTTTACTGTGTGATGGTACGCCCGTAAATACAGGAAAAATTGGTGGAGCCATAAAACTGGTTGAAATTCATCTTAACAGACCAGTGCAGTGGTTGGTGTGCCTCTTGCATTTGAATGAGCTACCTTTTATGCATGTCTACAAAGCCATTGATGGTAAAACAACAGGTCCAAATACTTCTGTGGGTTCAATTGGGAATAAACTGAAAACAGATTTAACAAGTACATGTTGCATGTAAACAAAATTAAATGTTTATTTAATGTCAACAAAGTAATTATTTTATTGCAATTGTATTTTCATTGTTGATAAATTATTTCTATTATTATAAATTGTTATTTATTAACCTGTTAACGGACACCTTTAGCGCGGCTTTGCTATCCCGCTCTGGTCACCTTTTTTTGCGGTAAAAAGCGTGCGCGCAATGCTTTCCGTTTTTCGACTCATAACTTTCGTTTACGTGGCTAAATTGTAATGAAAATTTATTTGTAAGTAAATTATAACTAAACAAACATATTTACAAAAAAAAAAAAAATATATATATATATATATTTACGCACCTTAACACGTTGGCTGCCGTGTGCCCCGCCGGCATCTCTCATGTTATCTGTCTTTGAGTACCACGCGAGATGCCGGCAGGTCACAATGCATGTTTTACTTATGGATTTATTTCTCCTCGGCACCTCAGGAATAACTATTTTTTACTGGGTAAAATATTCATTGGCGTATCTGTAGACCCAGGGAAATAATAGACTTAGTAAAGATGAATATTTAACATAATTTGGAACTTGGGGCATTCACGCACACTAATTGGACTCGCTTTATCATTGTCTTATATCGCGCAAATTATCGGGCAACGCAGGAAAGCACAAGGAAGAGTTGCCAACTAGTCACTTTTCGCATAAAAATATGAAAGAGCGTACATAAACGGCGCAAAACATTTGCAGCAACTATATCAGCAAGCGTACATTTACGTCGCGGGCCTCAAAGGACGGAATTCATTCGCCGTACATTTACGTTAGTGTCCGTTAACAGGTTAAAATTGGCATACTATAAGCCCCAATGGTACTATCTGGCAACTCTGTTTTGTCTCTCTCAAGTCTCAACAGGCATCAACATGTTGACTTTGTGCCACTCTTCACTTCAATCTTTCAGTAGCTACCAGCCTACCACAGTAACCACACATAGCTGTACGAGTGTGCATTAAGTATAACATCATGGCATCATCTAATCCATCCAACATATGGAACCTGATGAATCTGATTTAAAGATTTTTATTAAACTACCTATAAAAATGTACTGGGTCATTCCATGTCAAGTCAGCCACCTAAAACACTCACCCCTTTCAATTTTGCTCATACTTGGCACAATAGCAGATATACATGCCAAACTTAAATTCCCAAATTATTAGAGCTGACTGACCTTTGGTTACTGAGATACAAGGTCACAAAGTTGTGACATTTTGACCTTTTTTGCGTTAAATGACTATTTTCAAAACGGTGTAACTAAAAAACTATTAAAGCTAGAGCATTGATTTTAGTCTCATTTTAAAGCTCTTTAGTAGCCCCTTGTTTATTGTCTCTTGTTAAATATCTCTACTGTGAAAAATAAAAAAATCCCTTCAAAAGTTGACCTTTGACCTTGAATAAAAAAAAAATACCTTCTCTTAAAAAATTCAATTTTTTTACATTAATACCTTGAGTCATATACAACAAAATCCCAAGAAGCTGTAAGTGGCTGATAACTAGTTCAATGTATAAAAAATAATGAATTCAAGCAACATTTTGAAAAAAATCATTTTATACAAAAATTGTCAAAAAGTCATGACTTTGTGACCTTGTATGTCAGTAACCATTTTTGTCTAAGGTCAGCTCAATCTCTTACAAATACAACCCATATCTATATACTATCTGCAGCCTTCTACAAACAAGCAAATGCTTATTTTTAAATATTTGTTCTTTACCCACCTCACCTGTATGTTGTGCATGTATGTGATGGTTTTCAGTAGTTGACAAGATTCTTGTGGGCCACCCAATTTATTGTGATTTCTAGAAGAGAAAATAATTTTTAATGTATAGGTACCTAGATAGCTACCTAATTAACAAATACAAGTAACATATTAAAATGTACATACAGTATGTATAGGTATAGTGCTCATTGATTTCCATTTATCACAACTTAAAATGTATGCAGTGATATACAGTGCCCGCGAAAAGTATCCGATCACTCAAGAAAATACAATATTTTCCCTTGATATTCAGAGACACATAATTCACTTTCTATTTGTTCTAGCGACATCTGGTAACTTGAGGTTGCTCGCTGATATGAGAGCTATCCAACGCATTCTCAAATTAGTGTTCTGGTAGCCTTCGTTGCGGGTGGCTGTGTCTCAAAGTTGTCAGATTTCACTGTTTGTGTAAATTTATTGATATTTTGTTATTTTTTACAGAAAGTGGTGTAAATAAAATTTATATATAATCTGTGCTAAAAAACAACTTAAGAGTGATTGTCGAGGTGCTATTGTTGCTTTGCATACATGTGGGAAATCACAGAGACAGATAGCTAAGGAATTAAACATATCCCAAAGTACCATTAATTTATGGGTTTCACGGGCTAAGAACAATGCCGGCCTAACCACGCCAGTCCCTAAAAAACGATCTGGCAGACCGAGAAAACAAATTCACGAACAGACAAACTTATGAAACGTTTAGTATTGAAAAAACCCAACAATAACTGCGAAAGAAATAAAATTTAATATGAATAATTTGTATCTGGTGTTTCTGAACGAACTATCCAGGAGCGGCTCCAAAAAGAACTCGGATTACCATCTCGCCATGCTGCTAAGAAACCGTTCATTAATGAAAAAATGCGTAAAAAACGTGTCGCATTGTATGTAAAAATATAATTCATTGGATGTTGATGACTGGAAGAAGGTTTTATTTAGTGATGAGTCGACATTTTTGACATTCAGAAGTTGTCAAAAAAGGTTCGCCGGCCCATTGGCTCAAATAGGATGGACCCTAAATACACCCTAAAGACAATGAAACACCCTCCAAGTGTGATGGTTTGGGGTTGTTTCGGTTACTATGGGCGTGGAAACTATATTTTCTTCCGAAGAACACAACTATGAATGGTGCACGGTATTTAGCAATGCTACAGGATAAACTTCCAATGGCAATGGCAATCCAAAGGACAAAAACATACATGCATGATGGTGCACCATGTCACAGGGCCAAAATAGTGACAAAATGGATTACTGACAATAAATTTGATATTTTGGATTGGCCTGGTAATAGTCCAGATCTCAATCCGATAGAAAATTTGTGGCTAATAATAAAAAATAAGGTTGAATGCCACGACACTGGCTCAGTCGAAAAATTACAAGAAGCCATCAAAAAGGTATGATGCAAGGAAATATCAGTGGAAGTTTGTCAAAACTTGATTAAATCCATGCCAAAACGTCTAGAACAAGTCATCCAAACCAAAGGACAGATGACAAAATACTAATATAAGGTTAGTATACATTTAAACATTGTTTTTTATGTAAAAAATACAAATTTCCAGGGTGATCGGATACTTTTCGCGGGCACTGTATAGTTGCATGACCATTTTAATTTTGAATTCTTACCTTTCTGTGCTGTAGATCTGTCAAAGCTTTGGATGCCTTCAAAGTAACTTCTTTGCAAATCCTGTATGTTCGTCCATTAGTAGTAGATGCCTCAACTTGTGTTAGAATATCTGAATATGGTAAGATTAATTCATCTGGTCGACCAGGATACACAAATGATGGGTTTGGGCCATGAGGATGAAGGAATGTGACTTTTACTTCTCTATTCTCTGGTATCTTTTCCAGCACATATGCCACCCACCAATGGCCATCATATGCAGCAGTAACAAAACCATGTATTTTCTCCTCAGTCACAACTTCTTCCTTTTCAGTAACTTTCTCAATATTTGAATAATCTGATAATGAATAATGTTTAACCTTAAGAGAAGTCAATGAAACTGGCTGTAAATGGTGTAATTTCTGTGTACCAGCAATAGTCCTTGCAGTTGAGTGTCTTTCTTGGAGAAGTTGGCTTTCCTCTTCATGCTCTTTATTGGTTGAAAAATGACATTTTATATTTACAATATTTTCACTTGCAAATGTATATAACTGTTCTGCAGTAAGGATCTGTTCATCATAAGGTCGTTGTAGACTAGCTTTTGCAGCTAATCTCTTAACTGTGCCTCCAACACCATCACAGGGTCCCTTTCCATGACTTGTTGCAAAAAAATTCCATTCTGCCTCAATTCCAAAATCATCTCTGTGATGGCAAAGATTCAAAAAGTTTTTGCAGTTCTTATACTGTCCTGCACACCCATCTGAAAAGTAAATTATTTTGTGGATGGAACTGATGGATGAGATATTATCTTTTAGGAATTTTATCAGATGCTTTTGAAACAAATGTACAGCAACTGTGTTATATGGATGTTACACTCTGAAATAATAATAAAGCTAAGGTGAGCAATCTCATCTTCCTTTTTATAGTAAATAACAAATGGATGTAGAGTAGCCATCTCATTGTTCCAGTGAAAGCTCTGAACCTCATCTTGAAGAATAAAGGAATAATTTTCAGCAAAATATCACACAGCAAGGACCTCACCATCTTTCAAAGACATTTTTGTTTCACGGTAATAAGTTGCTTGCATCTTTGTCTTGAAGTCATGTATCTGGTATTCTTTCAGTTGGTTACAGAATTGGTCAATATATTCATCTGTATTCAGTTCTACTGATTCAAGATTTGACCGATCTGTATTGGTCCACTTTTTAAAATTTATGATATCAATGAAGTTGTTTGTAAATATGTCCAGTAGTCTTTTTTAAATCTGATGGATCTCCACATTGTTCACATTGTCTGAGGCAGCATTCTGTGAGGCAGGATTGCATTCCATAAAGGCAACACAATGACGTACATTCTTAATAGGTGTGTCATCATTTGCAGTTAGTTTTTCTAATTCAGCTCCTACAAACATAAGTTTGGCATTCTGATGAATTGTACAGACACATACTGAGTGAGTTCCTGTTGCTCCAGCAATAACACACTGCTTTGAACGCAATTCTGCAAATTTACTGAATCCCACCTTAACCAAAGGATTTCTTTCTTTGAAAATATGATAGGCTTCTTTCAAATTGCAAAGTAAAAGATGCTTTTGCAAATTGTATCCTTCCTCTTTCATTGTCAATGATACTACAATAGTCTTTCTTTCCTGGCATTGTTCTACTGATGTCTTCTGAAAGATAAAATGCTTTAATAGCGTCAACAGTATCCTGTTTAATTCTTTTCCCACCCTTTGGATTTGGGTCTGAAAGGACACCTTTTTCTTCAACTATTTTTTTAGCAATAGATGCTGTATGCCTTGTTGTGTTAAATTCTGAAGCAATTTTCCTAATGCTCCAACTTTTGGGCAATACAGTGAGGATTTTTATTTTATCACTTCTTTTAGTATTTTCATTTTTGAATTTTTCCTGAGTTGATTTATTATTTCTAAACAGTCTACATCTCCAGATGGCTCCTTAAATTGTGAGTCAGAAATCTCTTTTCCTGCAACTGTTTCCGTTCTCTTCTTAACTGTCTCTGTCACCTTGCTTAGTTTTTTAGCTCCATATGACTTTTGCTCTACAAGCTTTCTTTTTTTATGGGTGATTCACCAATTGAAACAAAAGAAGCATTCAAAGTACACATCTCATGGTTTTGCTCTGAAGTTGATGCATCACTATTGTCAACATTTTCAATTTTCTCAAGATCTTCAGGTGGTTCACTACTACAAGAAGAATCATCATTTATGTCTGAATTCAAAGTGCCTATTCCTTTCTCAGGCAAGGACTCAAGATGTTCTCTACACTGCTTACAAAGTCTGTGATGTAGTGTTAAGTGCAGATCGGGAAACTTATTTACAAGTTCCTGTGGTACAATTCTCAAACTCTTCTTTCGACACTGACCTTTGTGACGCAGCAAAGGATCAGCACACTTCTGTTTCAGTTTTAAATGTTCCATGTTTGTACTCTGAAATCACAAAAGCACAAAGAAAATCCTGAAAAGAAAACAATGAACAATTAATGAATTATTAAATAAATTTTTATACATGTATTTAGTAAAAATAAATTAACTTTAACTTGAAGTCAAGAGTCAACTCTGTAAAGTTGACAGTACTTATATACTAGTTGGGCCTTTGGATCAGCGCTACTCCAGTAGATTTGGGGCTGAGGGGTTTAACCCTGGTTGTCTTTTAAAAGACTTCTTTTGGCACAGGTCACAAAAAGGTTTTTGAACTAATAATGTTAAGTGAACTAAGTCTTCACTGACACTATATCAGAACAGAAGTTTTAAATAAATGAACTGACAAAAAAATCTAAAATTGAAGAATGATGCCAACTTCATTTATTTTTTATACATTGAACTAGTTATCAGCCACTTACAGCTTCTTGGGATTTTGTTGTACATGACTCAAGGTATTAATGTAAAAAATTGAATTTTTTAGGAAGGTTTTTTTTTTATTCAAGGTCAAAGGTCAACTTTTGAAGGGATTTTTTTTATTTTTCACAGTAGAGATATTTAACGAGAGACAATAAACAAGGGGCTACTAAAGAGCTTTAAAATGAGACCAAAATCAATGCTCTAGCTTTAATAGTTTTTTTAGTTACATCATTTTGAAAATAGTCATTTAACGCACAAAAAGGTCAAAATGTCACAACTTTGTGACCTTGTATCTCAGTACCAAAGGTCAGTCAGCTCTAATAATTTGGGAATTTAAGTTTGGCATGTATATCTGCTATTGTGCCAAGTATGAGCAAAATTGAAAGGGGTGAGTGCAAAAAGTGCCATTTTGTGGCTGAGTTGACATGGAATGACCCTACTTGTAATTAAGTACATTATTATGCAATTGGACTTAAGTATTATGCAAAAACTCTGTACTGGTACTTGAATTTTCCTTTAGTACAGTGGACCCCCGATTTGAGTACGCATCGATTTGAGTACGCTCGTCCATAGGCTCCTATTGTGGAGGGTGAACCCTTTCCCCTTTTAGTTCTCAGCCCTTTCCCCCTGGCCTTGATTATTATTATTTATATATTAAATTTCTTTGATTTTTGAATGAAATATTTGTTATAGAAAGGATTTTAATGGTTCTCTCTCTCTTTCCAGCAAACAAATAATGAATAAGAATGATAACTGTTATAAGAAATTAGAAAGATAGTAGTAAACTATTAAGCATTAAGATAAATAATAAACATTAAGTACTAAATTATTAATATTAGCAAACAAATAAATAAAGAAATAATGTTATAAGATATGTTAATGTTAATATTTTAATGAATGAAAAGACTAAACAATAAGTTATATAAAGAAATGTTAAACTTGTAAACAAGGAATGAGGAATAAAACAGTTTTATTAAATTAGTATGGGAAAAAGAGTGAGAGTTGGACAGTCGCTTTTAAACCCTGTTAGTAAATGAATAATAAAGTACTAATTGTTAATTTAACAAACAAACAAACAAACAAATGAAAAGAAGAATAAACAAATTTAGTAAAAGAGACGCTTCTGAGGTTTAAAAGTGTCGGCGTGTGTGTCAAAACTCGAGTTTTGAGAAGTGGAGGGAACCAATTGGCGCATGTGTGGAAATATAAATAATAAGAAATATAGTTTAAGAGGGTAATTTGACAAGAGAAAATAAAGAATATAACAGAGGAAACTAAAGTCAGGCTGGATCTGTCTGAAGCTGAAGACCGTTATTGGACCAAGGGAACTTTAAGTTCTGTTAGGAAGGGGATGCTGGAGATAGTGAACCACTAACAGAAGGAAGCTATTCTGGCAAGTAAGAAACTGTTGGTGGCAGGAGCCAGCAGTCGTGGAATCGGAGGTCTGGATCCAGCAACCCTTCAAGGTAAGCAGCCTGGTTTCGTGGAGTTCTTAAACAAAAGAAAAAATTCTTATTCGTGGTGCGGCCGTTAGGTTACTCCGAATCCCACCACATAAAATAAGTGGCGCCCGAACAGGGACTTCCACTCAGAAAGGTGGGTTGTTTCCTGGTTGGGTTGTATAGAAGAAGAGTGAAAGAGTAGTTGTAGGTTGGGTGTAGTAGTAATAGAGTAGAAGTGAAGTAGGGTAGCATCTTTAGAGATGCCTACCAAGGAGGAGTTAGAAAGGAGGTTGAGGGAGATAGAGGAGGCATTAGAGGTAGAAAAGGCTAGGAACCATCAGTTAGAGTTACAGAAGGCAGAATTAGAGAATGTTTTGGGGAAATTGCAAGTAGATTAGAGGAACAGAGTAAAGAATTAGTAGTTTGTCGTCAAGAGATGGAAGAAAGGATGACTGAGAGTAAGAAAGAGATGGATGATGGGTTAAAGGCAATGGTTAAGAGATGAGTGAGTTGGAGGGCAAGCTTGATGGGAAAGTGAAAAAGGAAGGGAAGGGGGTTTTGAAGGGGAAAATAGTAAGGGTGTTGGTAGTAAGAAAGGGGCACATCTAAAGGATGTAGCAGTAGGGGGCCTGGAAGGAGAAGGGAGTGAAAGCGTGAGTGAGGGGAAAGAAGAAAGACCTTACAAGGTGATGGTGCATTCCACCCCTAAGGAGGGTAAGAAGAAGCTTGAGGGTGAGGATCA
This sequence comes from Bathynomus jamesi, assembly GCA_023014485.1. Lineage (NCBI taxonomy): Eukaryota > Metazoa > Arthropoda > Malacostraca > Isopoda > Cirolanidae > Bathynomus > Bathynomus jamesi. The sequence continues at coordinate 21,465 of JAJOZX010002855.1, forward strand.
GAGGGAGAAAGGTAAGAGGATGGAAGGGCAGGCTAAGAGGGGCAAGGCGGGAATGAAGGGGGCTCGGAGGGCATCTGGTAAGAGGGCTTCTCGGAAGGTTCAACGCTGCGTTAGCGCAGATGACTCCCTCTATTCCAGCATTGAGGACAGTATGTATGAGAGTGAGAGTGAGACTGAAACTGAGAGTGATACGAGTGAGGGTGTAAGAGTGCATAAGGGAATCTTAATTAGGGAGATTCCGAAGGTTGCAAAATTTAATGTTTATAGTGGGAGAGATGTACAAGAGTTTTTGAAAGAGTATGAACGTTATTGTAAGAGCAAGTATCCAGACGCTCCTGAGTATTGGGTGAAAGAGATGGGTGACTGTTTGGAAGGTAGGTTGCTAGAGTTTTACAATGTTGTTGTAAATTCAGGAGTGCCTGTGAAGTATGAGGTGTTAAGGGAGAGATTGGTGGAGCAAGTGTTAAGAATAAGAGGGGGTGTGAAATATCGAAAGAAGGATGATTTTGAGAGAGCAAGGATGCAGAAGGGGGAGAGTATTGATTTGTATGCATATAGACTTGAAACTTTGGCGAGAAAGAAATTTGGAGATGATGGGATAGATGAGAATAAAAGGTTGGTAAGAAAGTTGATTGAGACAGTACCTGAGAGTGTGAGAGAGTTTTTGAATGTTAAGAGGAAAGAGTGTGTAAGAGTGAGAGGGACACGTTTGAAGTGGCATGAAATCTTGGAATTGTTAGAGGACCGAGTGTATGAGAGTGGATTGGCGTAATAGGGAAGCAGATGTGCGAATGGGGACAGCGATGAGGGAGGAACAAGTACCTGTGTTTCCTAGTTATGCGGACGCATTAAGAAATACTAGGCCAGGTCACCCTCCAGTTAGCCAAGCATCCATGGCCCAAAACCCAATGGAAATGCTGGCTAACTTTGTGAACGAATTCACAAGGGTGTATGGAGGGTCGGCCATGCAACAACCAGGGCCTCCTCCCACATCGGGTCCCAGAATGAATGGTCCGATGCTGGGGCAAACGTATAGAAGGCAAGGGCTTCAAGGCCAGTCAACAATGAATGAGCAAAGAGGGCCAGTGAATGGAGGGAATATGGGGAATGTGAGAGGGTGTGCATATTGCGGTAGAGGGGGACATAGTATAGAGACCTGTAGAAGAAGAGTGGGTGCGTGTTTTGCATGTGGGCAGATGGGACACATGGCGTATGAATGCAGAACACCTGGGTATGAATGTAGGGCATGTGGGAACTTTGGGCATATTGCCCGGTTCTGTCAAGCCCAACAGCAGGGTGCTCCAGCACCAGCGGGAGGGAGTCCTGTCTCTCATGCAGGAAATCGGCCAGTGTCAGCCATGCCAGCTCCTCAACCTCAGAGGCAGGGCCCTCAAGGGGGTGCTGTCACTGGAAATGGCGAGGCTGGTCCCAGTACGGGAAACGCATAGGGCAGGGGCCTCTCATTGGGGTTGGGGTCCCTGCTTCTCTGAATGATGAATGTGTATTTGAGGCATTAGCAGGATGGTGTCAAGTGAATAAGGAAGTGAGAGCGAGTGAGAAAAAGGCAGAGTGTATGGTTATTCCTGTTGAATGGGGAGGGAGTGTATGGAGGGCATTAGTGGATACAGGATGTTCACCTAATTTAATAAGTAAGCAAGGAATTGGATGTTTGTGTAAAGAGAATGAATTAGGAAGAGTGAATTGGGGAGTAACTGGGGAAATTAAAGGGGTTGGGAACATCCCAGTACGAGTGTTGGGAGAGGTGCAGATTAAAGTGAAAGTGATGGGGTGTGAAATGGAAGAATGTGTGCTTTATGTGGTTGATAAGGAGAGTGAAAAGTATGACATGATTCTGGGGTATGAGTTTTTGAAAAAGAATCGATTGGTGATCCATCCTGCTAGACGTATGATTGAGTGGAAGAATGAGTTGGGTAAGTGTGAATTCTATGTGGGGAGAAGTGAATCGGATTGGATGAGGGTAATAAAAGGGTATGAGGTGAGAGCATCTGAGAGTGTAAATCTGGAAAAGGAACCCCAGCATTGGTGCATGTTGAGTGGCCAGTGAGTGATAATAGAAGAAAAAGGCAGGGAAGCATGATTTTTGTGAATGGTATGGATGCATCCTATAAAGTGAAAAGAGTTGGGCATGTGTATGATGGTATAATTGATGAGAGTAACCCATGGATTTGTGTGCAAGCTAGGGAAGATGGGGGTGCATGGCGAAAGAGAATAAATGAGGGGGATGTGATAGGGAGAGCTATACAGTGATTGAGGAATTATGTGAGGAGGGAGAAAATGGAATACAAACGGATGAACGAGGGCAAGAATGTGGGGAGGAATGGACGACTGAACAAATCAGAAAGGAGGTGATTGTTGGCGAACAGTTGAGTGAGAGTGAGCGAATGCAGGTGTGGCAGTTGGCAGGGGAGAAAAGGAGCGTATTGGCCCGAGGAGATGATGACCTCCGTTTAACAAAACTACCTCCCTTCAGGATCCAGTTAACGGATGAGACTCCGATCTACCAAAGGCCAAGACGGTTCTCCCCACCAGTAATGAATGAGATAGAAGAGCAGTGTGAGGAATTAGAGAGAATGGGAGTGATTGAACAGAGCACAAGTCCGTGGAATAGTAGAATAGTGCCTGTGCGGAAACCTGATGGAAGGATTCGCTTGTGTGTGGACTATCGAATGGTGAACGAAAGGACAGTGAAAGACAGGTTTCCGATGTGCTTGATAAATGAAAGTGTATACTCTTTGCATGGAAAGAGGGTGTTTAGTAAATTGGACCTATTGAGGGGATATTACCAGATGCCGGTTGAGCCAGAGTCTCGTCCCATAACTGCTTTTCCACAGCCAGGAATCATTATATGTTCCGTGCTCTCTCTTCGGACTTACAGCTGCACCTGCTGCATTTCAGAGAGCAATGAATCGTGTTCTTGGTAAGTTTGCAAGGGAAAATGTCATGTTTTATAGATGACATTTTGATTATGACAGAGACATTTGAGGAGCACCTGAAGATAATGAGAGAGGTACTGCAAGTGTTGGATGAAGTCGGACTACGAGTGAAACCAAGTAAGTGTGAGTGGTTCAGGGAAAGTGTGGCATTTCTGGGGCACAAGGTGAGTTCGAGTGGTATACGAAAGAGTGGGGAGTATATGGAAAAAGTCAGGGAGTTCCCGAAACCTCGGACAGTTCGTGAACTTAAATCTTTTCTGGGACTTGTAGAGTTTCAGAGGAAATTTATAGCGGGCTGCTCTGGGATTTCGAAACCCCTGACCGAAGTGACTGGAATGAAAGGTAGTACTCAGTTGGTGTGGACGGAGAAGATGAATGAAGCATTTGAGCAATTGAGAGTGGAAGCAGCGAAAGATGTGGAGTTGGCTTATCCGGACCTGAGTGAAGGAGCGAGTTTGCTAGAATTGTATACAGATGCGAGTGGATTTTGTATGGGTGGGTGCTTGTGCCAGTTGCAGGGAGAGGAAGGACAGGAAGGAAGGAGAGTAATTGGGTATGTATCTAAAGCATTCAGTAAGGCAGAGCGAAAGTACAGTACAATTGAGAGAGAACTTGCGGCAATGAGGTTTTGTGTGAAAGCTTTCAAGTCATTTTTGTATGGAATGAAATTTATTTTAAAGACTGATCATCAGCCCTTGGTATATATGGAGAGAATGAAAGTTGTGGATGGAAGAATTGCTAGAACTTTGCTTGAGTTGAGTGAGTTTGATTATAAGATTGAGTATGTGCCAGGGGAGAGGAATTGTATGGCTGACCTGATGTCAAGAATACCTGGGGTGAATGAAAGGTGTGAGAAAGAGGTGGTCGACCCTGAGTATTTGCCAGTGGGAATAGTAAAGTTGCATGAAAGTAGGGGGGGTGGCGACAGTTTGTTTGAAAGTGTATGGTATGGGTTGAAAGATTTGAAATTGGATGGGTTAAAAATGAGAATACCAGGGAGTGTGAATGAATTGCGGACCTTGGTTATGAATGAAGCGATTAAGAAACCAGAAAGGATGGGTGTTTGTAAGGTCCGCAATTATGTACGTGAGCTGAAAGCCATGGGGAGCCCGGGTATTTTTCCTTTTCAAGAGGTCCTCATGGTGGTCAGCTCATTGTTTAGTGTTGAAGTGTATGTGCATTATGGTAATGATTGTCCGATTGTGTATAAAGATGAAAGGATCGAGGAGAAAGGAGCCCTGATTTTGCATTTGCAGTGTATTAGTGGTGTACATTACAATTGGGTGAGTGAAAGGAAGAGGTATAAAAGCATAGTGCCAGGTGAAAATTTGGAAAGGGTTTTGGATGAAGTTAGAGCTGCACAGAGAGAGTCAGAGGGAGAAGGTTGTATGGAAGTAGGTATGTTAGAGGGGCCATGGATGATACGTGACTGTGTGGATGAGGTAGAGCTCAGCCCTTCTGTGGTTCCTGTAAGGGTTCCAGAAGGTCCTATTGAGCTCTACAGGGGTCTTGTGGATACAGGTGCCCAAATCAGTCTGGTGAATGAGCGAGTGTTGTGTGATTTAGATGAAGAGAATGTGCCTGTATCCCGAGAAAGAGTGGGTGTGAGAATACGTGGTATCGGAGGGGGAACAGTCGCGTCACATGAAGCTGTGCAGTTGAGGGTGGGATTAGGTGCATGTAAAGAGGTATGGGAGCACAAGTTCATAGTCTTGAAAGGGGAATCAATGCCCTGGGATTTTCTACTGGGAATTGATTTCCTTGAGAATATGAACTTGAGTGTGGATGTTGGTCAGGGCTCAGTAATGAGAGAAGGAGAACATGTGGTCAGTATGGGAATGTTTCCGAGCACAGGTATAGATGCTGTGTTAGTGGGAGCAATTGAGTTAGAGGTGGAAGACCAGTGTGAAGTGTTGAGAGATGAAGATATTTTAGATATGCAAGAGGGAGATGAGGTGATATGCAAGTTGAGAGAATATGTGTATAATGGTACAGATGTGAGAGAGTGGTCAAAAGAGGTGGAAGAGTATAAAAGGTATGCGAAAAAGTTGGCTGTATGGATGGGAGTGCTATATTATATGAGGGTAAATAAGGTGGGTGAGACAGAGAGTGTGCCAGTGATGACATTTGAGGGTATGGTAGGATTGGTGATTATTACACATAGGATGTATGGGCATGTGGGAAAAAACAAGTTATGGGAATTGATGAAAGGAATGGTTTTCCACCCTAGGCTGGGACTGGTTGTTGCAGAAGTGGCAACTACTTGTGAGAGTTGCCAAAAGCGAAAATACCAGTCCCAGCATAGCCCCCCCCAGTGCGAAAGATTGAAGTGAAAGAACCATGGGAGCTTGTGGTGGTTGATATTGTGAGTATGCCGAGAACGAGTAGAGGGAAAGTTGGAATATTAGTAGGGGTCGATCACAAGAGTAAGTTTGTGTATGTTGCTGCGTTAGAGAATAAAACAAGTGAGCATGTTGCGAGAGTGATGAGAGAGAGTATGTTACCAATGATGCTTGGAAGGCCGCGTAAGTGTTTAACAGATAATGGGCCTGAGTTTAGGGGTGCTAGTTTTGAGAGAATGTTGAGTGAGAATGGGATAGAGCATGTTAGAATAACTCCGTATATGTCTGCTTCGAATGGTTTGGCTGAGAGAACGGTGAAAACGATAAGTGAAATGCTGCGTGTATGTATTGGGAAGGGGCTGAGTGGGATGCTGAGTTGGCAAGATTGCCTGGTGCTACAATTCGACATACCACTCAGCCATTCAAACTTCCCCAAGAAGGTATGTGTCTACATTTGGAAGGTTTGTGCAAAAGGATATACGATTAAATGAGAATACATGTGATAGATGGAGAGAGGCTGGTGTGCATTTTCGGTCATTTGGTGTTGGTGAGCTTGTTTTGAAAGAGGTGCATGAGGCTGGAAGAAGGAATGAGTATAAGTTGGCGCAAAAGTTTGAGGGTCCATTTGTGGTGAAAAAGGTATGGGAGAATGGGGTAACGTATGTGATTGAGAGGGAGCAAGAGAATGGACAGTGTGAAGAAGTAAGAGCACATCATCGGCAGTTGCGCAAATGGCGAATACCTCCGGAGTACATCGTATGTCACCCAATGTATGATATGTGTGAGAGGATGGAACAAAAGAAAGCGCTAGAAACCAAGAACATGATGGGAATCCAGGATGAATGGATGGATGCAGATCTGGAGTTCTTGATTGTGTCAAAGCGGGCAAAAAGGAAGAAAAAGGTGAGAAGAAAGGGAATGAAAGGTGAGAAAGCCAGGCAGATAGGTGAAGTATATGAGCTGAAGGATTCCCAGTTGGACTCTGGAACAGCCGCGGGTGAGGCAGAGTTAGAATGGGATGTTCGGGACTTTGGTGGTTCATGGTGCCAGCCTGGTCCATCCGGGGAATTCTCGTTTGAGGGTTTTGGGGTCTCAGACCTTGAGGGCCTTTCTTTTCTGGGATTTTCCGAGGGTGGAGGAGAAGGGGAGAAGAAGGGAAATCTTCTTCACTCAGAAGTGGAAAGATTGTGTCAGGGAGGGGGCATTAAGAGTGTGGGATTTACAATTCTTAGTGAGAGTGAAAGGGAAAATGTATGTGAGAGAGAAAGGAGTGTAACTGAGCAAAGTATTGTGACCTTAATGGAAAGTGTGAGGGATGAATGGGGAGTAGATAGAGGTGAAGGAAGTATAAATGAAAGAATGAGGGAGAGAATGAATGTGATTGATTTTTGTGAGGAAGTGAGAATGTTATTGCTTGAGATAGAAGAAAATGTGTTGAATAAAAGCTTAGATGTAGAATTAACAAGTAGTATTAGAGAAGATATTAAAAGTAGATGGGTTAGAATGATAGAGAAAGTGCAACAGTGTTTAGGGAGTGGTGATGGTAATGTAGTATAAAGTATTGGTGTAGTGTTCTGTAGGAAAAAAAAAAAAAATAGTAGTATTGTATGATGTGTGAAAGAGTGAGTGGTTGGAAATTCAACCAGGTGGCAGCCTACATTTTGAGGCCAGAAGCTGGGCTGTGCTTGAAGGAGGAAGGTGCCTGGGTGAGTTCCCAGACCTGCTGATACCTGCCTCTGGTGATTTGCTGCTTTGCAGGTTTCAACCTCATTCCTGGTATTGTAAATAACTATTGTAAATAACTATTGTATAACTATTAAAAAATTAAATTGTAGGTATATTTTTTTAGTATAACGTAAATTATTAAAGAGAAAGTAATTGTTAGCCAGCTGTTAGTCCTAAATATTGAATGTTTGAATGTTTACTGTATTTGTTAAATATAAAGATTATTAAATAACTGAATTATAATTTAAATAAATAAATGATTTATAAAGTAAATTTGTAAATATGTTATTCTTATGATAGCCATGTATGTAATTAATGATTTAAAAGATTTAAAATTGAAAACAATTATTTTTGAAAAAAAAAAAAAAAAAAAAATAAAATATATATATAAATGCAAAAAACTTCACTTTTTTACGTGAAGGTCAAAATATGAGAATAAAAACCCACTCTAATAGACAGAGTTTATTTCCACGACAGTTTCGACGCCACTGGCGTCGAAACTGTCGTGGAAATAAACTCTGTCTATTAGAGTGGGTTTTTATTCTAATATATATATATTTGAAAACTGAAAAAAAAAATTTTCGGAAAAAAAAAGAGGGTATCTATGTAAATAATTTGTTAATAAATATTTTGGTATAAAAATTGTAAGGAAAGGAAGAGAGAACCATATTAGGGTAATATAGTAGGTGTGTAGGCTATATGGCAAGACAGGTGGAAAGGAGCTTGGGGGGGGAAGATGTGGAGGGTGAACCCTTTCCCCTTTTAGTTCTCAGCCCTTTCCCCCTGGCCTTGATTATTATTATTTATATATTAAATTTCTTTGATTTTTGAATGAAATATTTGTTATAGAAAGGATTTTAATGGTTCTCTCTCTCTTTCCAGCAAACAAATAATGAATAAGAATGATAACTGTTATAAGAAATTAGAAAGATAGTAGTAAACTATTAAGCATTAAGATAATAAATAATAACATTAAGTACTAAATTATTAATATTAGCAAACAATAAATAAAGAAATAATGTTATAAGATATGTTAATGTTAATATTTTAATGAATGAAAAGACTAAACAATAAGTTATATAAAGAAATGTTAAACTTGTAAACAAGGAATGAGGAATAAAACAGTTTTATTAAATTAGTATGGGAAAAGAGTGAGAGTTGGACAGTCGCTTATTAAACCCTGTTAGTAAATGAATAATAAAGTACTAAATTGTTAACAATTTAACAAACAAACAAACAAACAAATGAAAAGAAGAATAACAAATTTAGTAAAGAGACGCTTCTGAGGTTTAAGTGTCGGCGTGTGTCAAAACTCGAGTTTTGAGAATTGGAGGGAACCATTGGCGCATGTGTGGAAATATAAATAATAAAATATAGTTTAAGAGGGTAATTTGACAAGAGAAATAAAGAATATAACAGAGGAAACTAAAGTCAGGCTGGATCTGTCTGAAGCTGAAGACCGTTATTGGACCAAGGGAACTTTAAGTTCTGTTAGGAAGGGGATGCCGGAGATAGTGAACCACTAACAGAAGGAAGCTATTCTGGCAAGTAAGAAACTGTTGGTGGCAGGAGCCAGCAGTCGTGGAATCGGAGGTCTGGGCAGCGAGCCTGGATCCAACAACCCTTCAAGGTAAGCAGCCTGGTTTCGTGGAGTTCTTAAACAAAAGAAAAAATTCTTATTCGTGGTGCGGCCGTTAGGTTACTCCGAATCCCACCACACTATTGACTCGACTTGAGTAGAAAACTTGATTTGAGTACGCCAGCTGGCGACGCCGAACGTGTTTCAGTTTGTCTAGAGCGTTCGTTGCGGGAACATTCGGGGTCTAATGTTTTGAATAGTACAGGTGTTCTTAGGGATTTCTGTTAGAATTTCGTACATTTTGTTTTCTGACTTTGTACTTAGTGTTTATTTATGTTAGTTTCTGTTGATTACAGCATAAAATAGTGAAAATATAGCATAAATTTGGTGATTCGTACATGCAGTGACTTTGATACTGTATTTTATATTGTGGCATAGTGACATAGTATACTGTTATAGTGATGGCTTCTAAATGTACATCTACATCAAAAGACTCTCATATTGTACGGTATGTATTTTGTATTCTATTCTGTCTATTTTTAATACAATTACTAAATTTCGTAGGCCAATTTCTATAGAAAAAGTAGGGGTGGGGTGAAATTTTTGGGTTTTGGAACGAATTAATTAATTCCCATAGGTTATTAAATTCGATTTGAGTACATTTCGAATTGAGTACGCCATGCTGGAACGGATTACGTACTCAAATCGGGGGTCCACTGTACTTGTACTTGTCCACAAGTACTGCCACCAGTACTTGAACCCATCCCTGCTCATATCAATGGTAACTTACAGAGACTAGAAATTAGGGAGCAAGCTATTCAGGAAATCATCCTTTCAAGAACAGGATTTTCAGGTACCAGAAACTTTGAGTTGCTTTGAATGCTCAATTTCCAATCTAGTGACTACACCGAGATGATCAATTGGCAAAGAGAGATCATTACTCCTCCACCACTGCTAAACAATTTTAGCGATGATGAGCTACTACAGGCTCGATGTAAGCCACTGGAGATAGCTTCTTCTCCATGCCACAGTCAAAGTGAGGAGAGAGCAGTGAACCTAGTAACAAAGGCATGCCAGGAAAGAATAGGATATGACAACCGTCAAAAGTTTATCTTAAACTCATTAGAATCAAGGCAAAAACTGCCCAAGTTTGAATGGAAGGCCCAATGGAATGAGTAAGAAACATACAAAATAAAATTTCCTAATGATATTGAAAATTTCTTCCCTTTTAATGTAATAAGGAACAATGAAAAAGTAAATTGAATTTTAGCACATTTATTATGCCTCTAATTTTTTCTGAATATATTGTTGTACTTAATTTTCTTAATACTGTACATTATTAAATAAAATATTATACATTAATAAAGATTTATGTTATCAAAAAACCTGAATGTAGAGTAAGTCTCATATAAATGGAATATTCTTCAATATAGGTAAAAAAGTGAAAAATTGTGCCAGGGGTAGGAGGCTTTAAACAGGGAAAATAATTTATGAGGGGGTTCCTGTTCCATTCAAAATCCTCAAATATATATATATATATATATATATCGTATTGTATCATGATACATATATTATTCATATATCTAGTATAGTAACGAGATACGATAATTGATACATTGGCAAAAATGTATCATGTTACTTTTTTTGGCCCTGATACACCACCCTGCACAAAACTAACAACCTATTGCATATCACTCATTATGAGTAAATAGCACATCATCATCCGTATACAACAAATTCGAGAGGCCCCACCTAACCCCATCACATACCAAATTCATTCCTCTTTCTAGCAGCTGCACTCTCGCTTCTCTCATGACTCCACCCATAAACAGATTCAACAGACATCACACATCCCTCACACACACCAACACGTACATCAATTATACATGCAGTACTTCCAACAAAAATACTTCACCACAATCACGAGTACCACCAAACCCATAAATACTCAAGATCTGCTATAACGCTTCTCTATTCACTCTATCATTTTTCTAAGATACATAAATGTCATGTATACCTCACAATCCCTTTCACATGCTTTCTTAATCACTTGATCCACACCTCGGAACCTTCCTTGTTCATCTGTTGCGATTGTAAAATTGGCAATTTATTAACATAGGTTATAAATTCCAAGTAGGCCTCGGGTAAATCTCAAAATAAAAATATGTGACTGCACGTATGTAAACATCCAAACAAGTTTCAACATATGTTTCTTTGTGAGAATATGCCACACCAAACGTTCGTCCAATCCTGTATTCATAAACAGTTTTAGTGGTTAAATAGTAGCTACTTGGTAGGTATAATTAAATCATTTAATATTGTCAAATAGGTAACATAAGTTAATTAAATAATATAAAAGTTGGGAATTTGTAAAACTCATAAGGTATTTTAAAATTGTTTTCAAGTTCCAGGATCAAAGGAATAAAAAAAAAAAAGTCTTCCCAATGCGAGATGAACTCTTAATTCCAGATGGGGAAAAAAAGCATGCAGCACAGATCAACAGTCAGTAAGGCAGTGTAGAACAATTTGTCAGAGAGGATTGTACACAGTCTATTAGAATATCGTAGTTCCCTATCCTTGTCATTTTCATTTTAATATTTCAACTCATGCCCATGGGAAACGGGGCCCACTTTTGAAATGAACTTGGGAGAGTAAATTCAATTTGATTCTCCTCTAGGGTCTTCATAGGGGATACTCTCTCTCTTTGGGCCCTAGGCCTATTGTTGTCCCACAGGAGGCCATATTCCCCATTTCCTTGGGCTTATTTGAATTCTGATCTAGCCCTATTCCCCTTTATTAATTACATAATGATACAAACCAAAAGAAAAAAAATTATTGCAAGGCCTTTTGTGTATTCAGAAGTACACCTCATCAGATAATGTAAGAAATTTAATTTAATATGAAACTTAAGATTAAATACCAAATGTTTGGTGTTTTATAACAACAGTGGAAGTCATAAGTGTCATTTAAAATTTGTGAGACACACACGCTCATTATTATAAAACAAGCAAGATCACTGTAAATGTAAAAAATGTGAGTCACTTGGCTGCAGGGAGAAAAAAATTGAGTCGATAAAACATTGTGCCTACCCTACCAGACATGTACAGGTACACTGAGCGGCAGAAAAATTGGCCCACTTGGAATATCGCGAGAAGCAAAAAAGTGGGCAAGCTTCTGTTTATAAAAGTTTTAAAATTCGAAAATATAGTCTACGAGGCAACCAAATAAGACAAAACAACGTCAGCTGCAAACACACCAGCTGTAACGAATTTTCGACTTTTAAGAATTCGATAGTCTGACATTCAGTTGCTCTTAGACTGCTCGTGTCACTTTTTTCTTCCACTAGTGGGAGTAGGCATTTGTGTTTAGTAACAGATAGACTTTTAATTCTTTTGCGTTTCAGAATTGAACATTTACAATGGATTTGAGTGCCATGAACGTCGCAAGAGTCGTCGCCCTAATTAAAGATGGTCGGAGCCAGCGTTACGTCGCCGATGCACTAGGAATTCCAAGAACAACGATTCGACGTGTCTACCAACGTTATGTGGAGGCAGGAGAGTACACCCGAATACCAGGATCTGGAAGATCGCGCTGCACATCTCGCCGTGACGATCGTTTCATCGTCTTAGTGTTTTGCAAGATCGTCGCTTGACTGCCACAAACGTCCGCAGTGAACTGGAAAGGTCTCGAGACGTCAGTGTATCGGAGCGAACCGTTAGGAGGCGGCTTATGGAAAGTGGCTTACATGCTTGACGTCCAGCAATGGGTCCGGAATTGCTCCCACACCACCACAATGCTCGTCTTGCTTTCGCTCGTGAGCATGTCAATTGGACTATGGTCCAATGGGGACGAGTATTGTTCACAGACGAATCAAGATTTAATCTTCGAACATCCGATGGATGGGAAAGAGTGTGGAGAAGAACAGGAGAAAGATTCGCCCTGTGCACTTTTATGGAGAGGGTTGCGTTTGGAGGAGTCCAATTGACATGCTCACGAGCGAAAGCAAGACGAGCATTGCTGGACGTCTAGTATGTAAGCCACTTTCCATAAGTTTCCTTCTAACGGTTCGCTCCAATACACTAACGTCTCAAGACCTTTCCAGCTCATTGCCGACGTTTGTGGCAGTCAAGCGACGATCTCGCAAAACACTAAGACGATGAAACGATCATCACGGGAAGATGTGCAGCGCGATCTTCCAGATCCTGGTCTTCGGGTGTACTCTCCTGTCTCCACATAACGTTGGTAGACACGTCGAATCGTTGTTCTTGGAATTCCTAGCGCATCGGCGACGTAACGCTGGCTCCGACCATCTTCAATTAGGGCGACGACTCACGGCACTCAAATCCATTGTAAATGTCCAATTCTGAAACGCAAAAGAATTAGACATCTATCTGTTACTAAACGCAAATGCCTATCCCACTAGTGGAAGAAAAAATTGGCACTAGCATTCTGAGAGCAACTGAATGTCAGACTGTCGAATTTTTAAAAGAAGTAAAAAATTCATTACAGCTAGTGTGTTTGTAGCTGACGTTGTTCTGTCTCATTATTTGGTTGTCTCAGACTATATTTTTTAATTTTAAAACTTTTATAAACAGAAGCTTGCCCACTTTTTTGCTTTTTGTGATATTCCAAGTGGGCCAATTTTTCTGCCACTCAGTGTATTAATATCGACACACCCACCCACGAATGGGTCGATGATTCATCAAATACACTGGGCCATGGGGGGGGGGGACCCTGGGAGGAACCTTGAACCCTTCACATCACTCAACAAGCTTTCTGTAATATCACACAGTCTCTCACACTGAAGTCTTATAGCTCTGTAATTTTTATTCACTCCTTTTTACCTTTCATTCTATACTAATGAAACAATTATTGCTTTCTAACAGTCTTCAAGCACACCATTACCACTCTAACCCTTTCAGTTCACCATACTTAACCATTTCTTCATATATATTCCACCTACACCTGCTATTTTTCCACTTTGCAGCTTGTGAATTGCCTCTTTCACTTCACCTATTGTTATATATAGTCTTCAGCATTCTGTCAAGTCCTCCTCACACCAACAAATCCAGCCATACATTCCACATCTCGCTCATATCCATTTGTTCTGTATTTTTTACACTAAATTCATCATGCCTCATCCTCTACCTCCACCATTAACTTCACTTTAATTCTTTCATGACCCACCTTCTTTCCATTTTACCTTAATATCTCTTAAAAGGTGCTCAACTCCTACTTCTTCAGCCTCTTCTGCTCCAATCTCACTAGCAACATGCTCAAATGTTTTAGAAGTTGGTGTACCATCCTGAAAATTAAAGTTCAAGTGGTAGTTGTATCAGAATTGCCATTTTAGTTATCAACACAAGCAATGCTTACAGTTTGTATAAACCTATTCATTATTATAATAGTAATTACATCATGGACTTCTTCAATGCTGTAATAAGCTTCAGTGGGAAGACCGATGTTGGAGGCATGTGCATCAATAATGACGAGTACTGAATTGCTGCAGTATCTTCTTATCAAATCATTAATGGCAATGTCATTTTGGTGAAGTTTGGGGCCTGTGTGATACCATCCAACTATTTTCTCCCTTGCATTAACCTTTAGGAATAAAAGACTAAGTAATTATATAGCTAAAAGCTGCTTCAGACCAAAAATTTATTATTACAAAGCTTCATGGCAATTTTTATAGTTATAGTCCAGTAATCTGGTCATTAATACACTTATTTACATACAAGAAATAATTTTATGAAGTCATTCTTAATTAGGCTTCTGTAACTTTCACAAATATTTTTGTTGTAAACTAGAGTGAACTGACTATTTGGACATAGCCAAGTACCATATTTAAAACATTAACATAAATATAATGAGTCTTACAAAAAGCCATTTAACTGTCAGAATCCCTCCCTTTTATCTAACCTTACCTTTTTAAACATGTTGTACTTATTTTCAAGGTAGTCATGGTCAAGGAACCAAACTGATTTATCTCTCTCATCTTCATCAAAGGGAACTGTAAAAATCAGGCATTTTATGTTAATCCCATATCAAAGATTAAAATTTAAAAAAATTAATGTCAGTCATAAGAAAAAAACCCTAAATCCAATGAAGCCCATCAAGAACCTATACAATACAACTTTCCAGAAAATAGTCTACATTAACTTTGGGGTATCAAGTTCAACAGAAAAGGAGAAAATATTTGATGGCATTTGACAAAGTAACTTACACCAACTTCTTTTCAACCTATTAACCAATATCGTTCATTATTTACTCTCATGAAGTGTTGGGGTTTGGCCTAATTTTATTGAAGTATGACCACTGTGTATTTAAAAATTTTATTAATTAATACAAACATTATTACTAGCAGCAGCAGCTGCTGCTGCTGCTACCACCAACACCACCAATAATAATATATGGTAAGGCCTACAGTATCAATAGTTAAAACTTAATTTTTAAATAGGAGCTTATTTCAAAAACATCTTCAACTGAGTAACCTAAATTATTAAAACAAAATTACATTTATAGTTACCTTTTTCAATGAACCCAGGAAATACAAAACTAATGTAATTTTAATGATGATGTTAAACTGTATGAAGGAGCTGTGAAAGTATCCTATATACTATTGAGCTAAAATGTGTCAATGTGTCTGTGTGTCCACTTTCTTCGGAACCATGCACAGACTAAATGGCACATTGGAAAATTCTGCAACCACCACCAACTGATAGCCCATGAGCTGCGAATGTGCTCTGTCAAGTTTCCAAGTCCTAGGTCACAATTACTGAGTCTGAAGGCCCCAGCACCGCGATAAAACTACAGAAAAGAACACAGCTATGAAAATCTAGAGCTTCACATTGTGTCAAGATTTCTGAATCTTAAGATTTTCATGTGTGACATATACTGCTACCTACCCAGAGGGCAGGTAGCAGTATATGTCACAGTGCTACCTGCCCGGAGGGCCAAGTTGTACAATGGTTGCGAGGGGGTGGAGTACTTGGGGGAATGGGGGTAGGGGTAATGGCATTTTTTACTTGTGTGTTGGGGTAATGGGGAGGTAGGAGGTAATGGATTTTTTAAACTTTTGTCACTTAGCCACTTCTTCCCAGAGGGCCAAGTTGTGCAACAGTCACAAGCAATAGAGAGCTACTGCTTGTATTACCTATTAAACCCAACACAGTAAGTACAGTACTGTATATTAGATTTGTAATAGGTGAAAAACACTCCTCCATAAACCCCTTGAAACTAGGGATTGAAAATCAGTTCAGTTTATCTACCCAGGTACCCGATGAGTCAAACAGATGGGTATCCAGGTACCTGATTTGCTGGGTATATATAAATATACACATACATATATATATATATATATATATATATATATACAGGGTGGGCGGAAAGTAGCTCCCTATTTTGGATTGGTAAAAAAATACGTATATTATCCATTT
>JAJOZX010002855.1:40000-100000 GCA_023014485.1 Bathynomus jamesi
ATAATGGTAGAGCGTCCGACCGGCAATTGGAAGGCCCTGGGTTCGATTCCCGGGCGGTTCGCCTCATTTTTCATTATTCGTTATCTCTCCTCCTCGTGTGCAGAAACGTTCCTTAACACTTATGTCGTTTCTATTCATTTATATACTGCGCGGTCATTGCAGTTGTATGCGCATATTCACGATTTGCGAGGGTGCCCTCTCAGGGTATTGGTTTCTGCCCTATGTGGGAGAATTTCGATTTGTGATTGAGTGAGGTCCGTAGCATAATGGTAGAGCGTCCGACCGGCAATTGGAAGGCCCTGGGTTCGATTCATTTTTCATTATTCGTTATCTCTCCTCCTCGTGTGCAGAAACGTTCCTTAACACTTATGTCGTTTCTATTCATTTATATACTGCGCGGTCATTGCAGTTGTATGCGCATATTCACGATTTGCGAGGGTGCCCTCTCAGGGTATTGGTTTCTGCCCTATGTGGGAGAATTTTGATTTGTGATTGAGTGAGGTCCGTAGCATAATGGTAGAGCGTCCGACCGGCAATTGGAAGGCCCTGGGTTCGATTCCCGGGCGGTTCGCCTCATTTTTCATTATTCGTTATCTCCTCCTCGTGTGCAGAAACGTTCCTTAACACTTATGTCGTTTCTATTATATATATATATATATATATATCCTGAGGATGTCATTGAGACGAAAGCGCTTGAGCACCATTTTGTGTTTCCTTTCCTTCATGGTTTTATTCATCATATATATATATATATATATATATATATATATATATATATATATATATATATATATTAGTGATGTAGCGGATATCATTTTTTTCACATCCGCGGATGCGGATGTTTGATTTCAACAACCGCGGATGCGGATGTCTACATTTTCGTTATTTTTTAGGATATATTCGAGATTTGTTGTGTTTAATGTATATAATAAGTTATTATATAGAGAGAGCTGTAGCTATAATGTAATATAATTGATTAATTGTACAATAATTGCTGTACTTTTCTCTGAACATATAAAAATAATATCAAGCATCTAACTAATATAGAAATCAATTAGTGAATTCGTCTGCAAATAATTCGTTATATTTTGTTGAGTTTCAGCCACAATTAGAAAACCATAATTGTGTTACCAGGATGCGGGACGTGAACCCAACTCAAATGCACCCCACCGACCTCTTTCCCCAACCTCCACCCTTATAAAAGATATTTAATTAGCTTGATAACTATTTATATTAAGTTTAAAGTTTTATTAGGCATATTTATAAATGAGTAATTAAAATAAAGTAAACTAAGATGTTCATCGTTTAATGTTCAAACTTAATTATAGGAAGGTTATGCTTAAGGAACATTAATTTTTTCTGCCTTTTCTGCTGTCAGTCTGTTTCTCTTTTCATCATATTATTAATCCAGCACTGCTAAATAATCTCTTGCTTGGTACGTTTGTTGGAGGACAGGCTAAATGTTTCCTTGCAAGTTTACTCAAGTATGGATAGATATTCTGCGTATTTTTCCACCAACTAATAGGATTGTCACATGCAGCCAGGCGTTTTTCTTGGTGATAGCTCTCGATCATTTTTACTACATCTTTTGACATCGCGTAGGTCTCGTCATTGCTGCTTGACTCAAGAAACTGAGAGACAGATTCTGTGATAGATTTGCTTGTTGAAGGTGTTGGTTTCTGTCACTGAAACTTTTATTCTTTTGGTGGGTGGCGAAGCGACAGATTCAAGAGATTGAAGCTCTTCAACTGCTTTGCCAAGTGATGATTTAACTCGTTCTAATGTACTAGGTGAAAATAACTTAGCTTTGTAACGTGGATCTAAGTAGGTTGCAAGAGAGTAACTTCATACAAGAACAGCCTCTCATCTTGTCGCTTGCATCACTTTTGCGCACAATGAACTAGTTCTATTAATATAGTAGAATTTGATAATTTCCGCTTATTAATGACGTTTTATCTCAACGGTCCACATCCGCACGACATCTGCAGTCCAAAGTGCGGATGCGGACGCGAGAAAATGGGCGGATGTGACCTACATCACTAATATATATATATTATATATATATATATACACACACACACACACACATATATATATATATATAACCTTACAAAGGTTCCACGTGATGATTTCTCATTTCATGAAGGTCAAGCGTGTCGCCCCTCCTCTCCTATACATACAGGGTGGGCCGAAAGTCTGGATCCATAGGAAAATATTTATTTTAATACATAAAGTTGATATTCATTTTAAGTATTTACCATTTGTTGTAATTTAACTCGTAAATGCGCATCCGTGATACTGTACAGTGGTTCGTACTCCAGTATAAACAACAAATTATAACAAATGCTCAAATTGGCAGCCTCTGACATCGAGACACTTAGGGATGGAATTTATGATTTTTAATAATTCTTCGAATTGACATTCTCGAGATGTGTGTTTCATTTGATAATCTTCTTGTTGACTTTACTGGACTATTCGTTAAAGTTTCACATACCATTGCAGAGGTATTTTCATCAGTTGCAGTTTTTGGATGACCAGAACGCCGTCAATCATGTACACTTCCTGTTTCTTTGAAACATTTAAACAACTTGCCAACAGTCGCATGTGTTACTGGATGCTTATCAGGATGATTTCTATTGAATTCGGTAGCAACTTCTCTGTGTGTAGCGCCCTGTCTTGCGTACATGAGCACAAGTTCTACCCGGTCTTCTGTTGTTAGATTCAAAGCCATTTCTGGGCTGAAATAAAAAAAGTATTTGAGTATTTATACTGGAGTACGAACTACTGTACAGTATCATGGATACGCATTTACGAGTTAAAGTTGATATTCATTTTAAGTATTTATTTTAATACATAAATAACAACAAATGGTAAATATTTTCCTATGGATCCAGACTTTCGGCCCACCCTGTATATATAAATATATATAAATACATATATATTCAGTACACATATACATATACACACATATATATAATATATACACATGCACGCATACACACACACACACACACACACATACGGTATATATATATATATATATATATATATATATATATATATATATATACACACACACACACACATATTAGGGCTGTACTGGATCCAGTCTGGCCAGACTCTGGATCTGAGTCTCAGTCTGGGTCCGGATGGACTTAAGGGCAAGTCTGGCTGGATTTCCCACTTTTATTGAATTTTGTCCTTAACCCTAGAACGCTAACCCTGGGTAAATTTTACCCACATTGAGGTAGCGCATGCGCATCTCATACGGTTCCATGGGAGGTAGACGTGCGGGACCCAGTATACCTTCAGTTCCCTCTCAGACGTCGTAGAGGCAGGGTGCGTGACTCCGCTCCCGACCCAGGTTTTTCCGTAAACGCGGGTTTGGGTAGATTTTACCCAGGGTTAGTGATAACGTACAAACAATACCCTGGGTAAATATTACCCAGGGTTAGTGATAGTGTATACCATATGTCTTTTTTTGTGTTTCAGGGTGTGTTTATGCATTTTCATAGTGAAATTAATAATAATTATATTTAAAAATGGCTCAGAGTGAAATCCTTCACTCAGGAAGAGATTGAGGAGAAATTAATGGAAAGCAGTGACGATGAGATCGAGGACGTAATTGAGGGAGAAGTACTTTACAACAGGGTAATTCCACACAACTGTCATCCTGAGGGTGAAATTTCAAAACTTGCATACAAACATTGTATTATAGCTCATTTTAAAGGAAAAATTGTCTACTTTCTGATACAAGTCACAGAAATGTGCTAACTGTACACTAGAAAAAAAGTTTGATGATTTAGTGAAGGGTATTAGTGATATCATTACGCTTGAATAATTTTAGGTATATTCGATGTCTGGTAATTGGGAGAAACAAAATGATATGAGAGCACTGATTATGTGGGTTTCATTTGTCTGTATATGATAGATATATAATATAACTTATTCCGAGGTGTGACACTTTCCATACTCAGATGGCTCAATTTCAAATTGACCTATAACCACTGTGATCACCATTACGGTTTTTGTCTTATTATGTTGCCAAATCCACATTTTTCTTTACTTTTTTAAACAAAGTCAGTTCCTTTTTTAATTTGCCCTTAGGTATGCACAACACCCACCTAATTGGTTTGAATCGGCTCTGCACCTGTGCAAGAAGGATGAACATACCTTGTGATCACCGTTACGTGTCGTAACAGTGATCACATAAGCACGTAACGGTGATCACAAAAAATACCATGGATGTATCATATATTGTGTCTACTAATGTTCTTTTACTGTTTCAGAGTTTAACTAATGGTCTCTTACTGTTTCAGAGTTTAGACTATCATTATGGCCCCAATTAGTGCTGCAGAACGAATGCGCAAATATAGATTAAAGTGTAAAACTAGAGAAGATGCAGCAGAAATAAAAGACAAAAACAAAGCCAAGTGTAAGAAGTGGTTTTCGCAGTTAACTCAAAGTACATTAAAGAAACGAAGAGAAAGTGTTAAGAACTAGAGCTTACAGAGAAAAACTGAAGGAAGCCCAGCGACTAACTGCAGAGCAAGATGTTTCTGAACAAGTTGATAATGAGCCGAGACCCAGTTCCAGTACTAAATCACCTGGATATGCTACTCGTCAAGCACTAGGTAAGCATTAATATATATATATATATATATATATATATATATATATATATATATATATATATATATATATATGGGATGAATTTCACAATAAAACACGTGAAATGAATGAATGCTGCAAATCCACAAGGAAAAAGAATACACGAAAGGCCTTGGAATCGTTTTTCTTTTTCCTTGTGGGTTTGCAGCTATATATATATATATATATATATATATATATATATATATATATATATACAGGGTGAGTCAAAAGTAGCGCCCGATTTCTGTTTTTTCGGCTGTCAGATTCTTTCTGGGAAGTCATGTTGTTAATAATTGTCTTGCAGATACAGTTCCGGTACAGTTCCGTAATAATTTTCCCCCGAATAAATGGTCAGATAAACATGTCATTCATTTATTTCTACCTTCTTGTACACTGTAATACAAATGACAAACAAACAATCAACTGACAGAAATCGGGCGCTACTTTTGACTCACCCTGTATATAAAATACCAATACAGTATGTAAAAGCTTTACTATCTATACCTACGTCATTTCATCTGTTTTAATATATGAGAGTTAACACGTACCTACATACTAGTAACTGTTCTTATGTCTTTTACAGGTAGAGCTGTGAAGCGCACATATGCTACGCTTTCACAATCTCCCAGTAAGAAGATAGCTGTAATTAAACAGCTAGCTGGAGCTGTTGGCTGGACTCCAGAACTCCTATCAACTACAAGACGACCAAGTATTGCCATCACACAAGACACCATACAGAAAATCAAAGACTTCTACAACAGAGATGATATATCTCATCAGAAACCATCTCGTAAGGATGTCGTCACCATAATAATAGATGGAAAGAAAGAGAAAGTCGCTAAACGCACACTTTCTTACAATCTCAGTGAATGTTACCAGCTCTTTCTCATCGAAAATCCTGACGTAAAAGTGGGGGTGTCGAAGTATTGTTCCCTATGACCTAAACATGTAGGTCTCATAGATTCTCAGAGCCAGGAGTCATGTTGCTGCCCCTACTGCGAGAATCTCGTTCTGCTGTTTCGCTCACTGAAGTGGAAACAGCTGAAGCATTGCAATGAGCTATTGCCACTGTTCATTTGTGATATAGAGAACACACAATGCATGAAGGGTGAGTGCAGTCAATGCCCCATTTCGACTGATTTTACTACACTTCTATATGATGAGTTACATGATGATGAATCAGAGCACTCGGTGGTAATTAATGTTGACCAATGGAAGAAGGGCACATTGGAGCGCAACCAATATACTTGTGATGAAGCAATCCACGAACTCCAAAGCCAACTGCGCTTTTATAGCAAACACCGATACAACATGTACAAACAAGCAAAAGCACTGAGAGAAAACAAAGCAAAACTAACTGCAAACAATATAATTCTACAAACTGACTTTGCTGAAAATTACACAATAAGGCACCAAAATGAAGTCATGGCGGCTCATTGGGTACGCAGTACAGGAAACAGCGTTACAATTTACACAGCCATAGCATACTACATCTCACCTGAGAGACAAGCTCTTACAGAGACATCCTTCGCTGTCATCAGTGACACTGCCACACATGGCAGCTTTGAAGTACAAGTATTCAATCACCAAATTCTAGACCACCTTTGCACAGAGTTAAATATCCAAATCAATCATGTAAATATATGGACAGATGGTGCTGCGGCCCATTTTAAAAACAAATATTCAGTGGCAGCTCTAAGTAATCACAACACACTCCACTCTTGCTCAGCTGATTGGAGCTTTACAGAAAGTTACCATGGAAATGGTGCGCATGATGGAATAGGGGCAGTGGTGAAGTATAATGTTTATAAGAGGGTCATGCAGCAACGAGCAGTCGTACGAACAGCAAAGGATGTTTATGAGACAGCAAAAGAACTGGCAAAGAAAACTGTTTGCCTGTATGTACCACTTGAAGATATTGAAAGCTCTAAACATATGTATAGTGGAGCTAGTTTTAGATGTTTAAGGTGATAATGATTTAATTGTATGCAACGATTGATTTAGGCAATGACTGATTGCTTTATAATGATAGGCTGGGTTAATTACTTATATTGTAATACAATATCACCGATTGGAATGAATTGTTATTTGATTAGATCCACCATACTATTGGAAGTGACCGAAAAGGCAGCGAGGTCACCAGCTTGATTTACGCTCAAGCAAATTAATATTAAGGTTATGAAAGACACCTTACTTTTGTAGTTTATTATGAAAATAAATCCGTTATTTTATTCACTGTGATATAACAAAGAATTGACAGTAATTAATTGGTAGTTTTACGTTATGCTTATGGCATAGGCTTAGCTAATAAGATGAAATGTTAATAGCTTAATTGACACGTAATAAATAATGTAATACTCATCGATGGTATGTAAATGGCATGCAACATAGAACATTGAATAAGCCTAGTTAATGATATAAAGAATGCACGTGCGTTTGGTACATTGAATGGAAAACATGACACTGATTAAGTAGGCTAAATGATTGCATGGATGCACATAGAATAATTGATGTGGCCTAATAATAATGGATTGAAATGCTTGCACAGTATCATTTATATAAAGGACATTATGTGATGTTAAGTGATTACGTCAAGAGAACATTTATTTAAACACACATTTATATGACTTGAACATAATGACGGATGGTACGCGGAATAAACGGTATTGAATTGACACTTGAATTGGATGATAGGCCTACTGCGTTATTAACGGGAGTCAATGGACGCGTGATTACACACTTTGGGAGTATAGCCTACCGTTCGGCGGTAGGCTAATGTAGGTTTCAAGAGTACTTACGAATATGATGCACTTAGCTTAGGGCAATGTAAAAACTTGAAGACGGGCTGAAGACAGAACCATTACGCAGATTCGAGCTGTCGTTGTCCATTAAGCCTCTTGAGATGATGGATGTAGGCTTCGTGGAGGCCTGAGCTGATGTTACTTCTCGAGGTGCAGGCTGTCGGCCTGGGATGCTGAATATATCTCGAGGAATGTAGAGAAACTTGAAGGCCGACCTGGCAAACCGCAGGCCCGAAGTGGTTCCGGTTGGGCCTCGTTGGATTGCTTCTGCAGGTGGTCTTTAGATCTTACGTGAAGACAAATTGTAGGCCCTGAAGAAAGTAGCGGCCACGGCCCCTCGGCCAGGGGGCCGGAAAGCGGGGTGGACGCGCTGCTCACGTGATGACGTGCGTCCGAGTGTGAGAGTGAGAGAGAAAGCAAATTGAAGCTCGCTTTTATACCCTGGTGACGTAGGACTATACCAAATCGTAAGACGCTTGGTCCGCGTGTCCTTTAGTTTACAAAGGCTTCATTCGCGCCTTTCTTGGGAAGACACAGACTTTCCATTGTTTGATTGCCCACGTGTGTTTTCCAAGTTCTTTGATGATAGCGTGGAAGTAAAGTATTTCTGTCGATTTGTTGGTCTATTTCTTGTCGATCCGCTACAAGTAGTTCCCTCTCAGAGACGAAGGAACGATACTGAGAAGAAATACCATTCTGTTGGGAGACCTGATGAGGCCACTCCGAGATTTGACGCTTGGCCTGGTATGTCGTGGAATTCCTGACGCAGGAAGGAATGAAGGGTCATCAGATGCTCGGAAGAGGAAGCGCTGGTGTATGGGGTGGGGGTTCCGCAGGGTGGTGGGGTTGGGGTACGGCAGGAATGGGGGACAGTGAGGAGCGAACGGAGGAAACGAGAGGGGCGGGGGGACTGTGTTGGTGGTCGAATGCTGTGCCCGTAACTCGTCGCGTGGTGGTTCTCGTTGAGGTCGCTCCTGCCGCAGGGGTTGGACTTCGGCAGGAATGTGGAGCAATGAAGAGTGGACGAAGGAAACGAGAGGGGCCGGGGAACTGTCTGAGTTCGAATGCTGTACCCGTAACTCGCCGTGTGGATGTTGTCGTCGAGGTCGCTCCTGCCGAAGGGAGAAAAAGAAACGTCGTTCGAGTCCACGAGCAGCAGGAAGTAATCCACGGAATGATGCAAAGAGACAGTTGATGAAGGCAGGGGATCGCCACCCCTGTGCCTGACGTGTTTGTTTTGCGTGGATGCATGTGTGCGCTCTGCTCGTTGATTGAAGAATGCTTTCTTTTTAGGCCTTCCCGTAGGGAATGGGGAAGGGAAAACCCGCCGTGCTTACGGAAAAAAAAAAATTCGCTGATCAATGAGGCGCGTCACCAGATTTATCGCCAAATGATTTACCGTACAACGGCCGAGACGGGACCATTGAATATTTTTGGACGAGGTGGTGACGAAAGAATGCGCCGTTTGAAACGAATTTGGGACTGACTGCAGCGCTGGGGGGGTGGGGGGTGAGTGTTGTCCTGAGGCGTTAGATGGTGAATTTCGTGAGTCCCTCCACGATCCGTTTGACGACGGAGCAGGACCCAATGCCAGTGGTGGCTTCTCCAAGGGGTCGCCGCGCCCCTGCCGTCAGGAGGCAGTGAGACTCGACTCAGGGGGACGCACTCGGGAATTTGAAAGTTGCGGTGATTGTGCGACGGCACATGACCGCGAGACAGTAAGGCATTAAAGTACCGCGCTGTGGAGGGTGAACCCTTTCCCCTTTTAGTTCTCAGCCCTTTCCCCCTGGCCTTGATTATTATTATTTATATATTAAATTTCTTTGATTTTTGAATGAAATATTTGTTATAGAAAGGATTTTAATGGTTCTCTCTCTCTTTCCAGCAAACAAATAATGAATAGAATGATAACTGTTATAGAAATTAGAAAGATAGTAGTAAACTATTAAGCATTAAGATAATAAATAATAAACATTAAGTACTAACTTTAATATTAGCAAACAAATAAATAAAGAAATAATGTTATAAGATATGTTAATGTTAATATTTTAATGAATGAAAAGACTAAACAATAAGTTATATAAAGAAATGTTAAACTTGTAAACAAGGAATGAGGAATAAAACAGTTTTATTAAATTAGTATGGGAAAAAGAGTGAGAGTTGGACAGTGCTTGTTAAACCCTGTTAGTAAATGAATAATAAAGTACAAAATTGTTAATATTTTAAAACAAACAAAAATGAAAAGAAGAATAAACAAATTTAGTAAAAGAGACGCTTCTGAGGTTTAAAAGTGTCGGCGTGTGTGTCAAAACTCGAGTTTTGAGAAGTGGAGGGAACCAATTGGCGCATGTGTGGAAATATAAATAATAAAAAATATAGTTTAAGAGGGTAATTTGACAAGAGAAAATAAAGAACATAACAGAGGAAACTAAAGTCAGGCTGGATTTGTCTGAGGCTGAAGACCGTTATTGGACCAAGGGAACTTTAAGTTCTGTTAGGAAGGGGATGCGGAGATAGTGAACCACTAACAGAAGGAAGCTATTCTGGCAAGTAAGAAACTGTTGGTGGGGAGCCAGCAGTCGTGGAATCGGAGGTCTGGGCAGCGAGCCTGGATCCAACAACCCTTCAAGGTAAGCAGCCTGGTTTCGTGGAGTTCTTAAACAAAAGAAAAAATTCTTATTCGTGGTGCGGCCGTTAGGTTACTCCGAATCCCACCACATAAAATAAGTGGCGCCCGAACAGGGACTTCCACTCAGAAAAGTGGGTTGTTTCCTGGTTGGGTTGTATAGAAGAAGAGTGAAAGAGTAGTTGTAGGTTGGGTGTAGTAGTAATAGAGTAGAAGTGAAGTAGGGTAGCATCTTTAGAGATGCCTACCAAGGAGGAGTTAGAAAGGAGGTTGAGGGAGATAGAGGAGGCATTAGAGGTAGAAAAGGCTAGGAACCATCAGTTAGAGTTACAGAAGGCAGAATTAGAGAATGTTTTGGGGAAATTGCAGAGTAGATTAGAGGAACAGAGTAAAGAATTAGTAGTTTGTCGTCAAGAGATGGAAGAAAGAATGATTGAGAGTAAGAAAGAGATGGATGATGGGTTAAAGGCAATGGTTAAGAGAATGAGTGAGTTGGAGGGCAAGCTTGATGGGAAAGTGAAAAAGGAAGGGAAGGGGGGTTTTGAAGGGGAAAATAGTAAGGGTGTTGGTAGTAAGAAAGGGGCACATCTAAAGGATGTAGCAGTAGGGGGCCTGGAAGGAGAAGGGAGTGAAAGCGTGAGTGAGGGGAAAGAAGAAAGACCTTACAAGGTGATGGTGCATTCCACCCCTAAGGAGGGTAAGAAGAAGCTTGAGGGTGAGGATCAGAGGGAGAAAGGTAAGAGGATGGAAGGGCAGGCTAAGAGGGGCAAGGCGGGAATGAAGGGGGCTCGGAGGGCATCTGGTAAGAGGGCTTCTCGGAAGGTTCAACGCTGCGTTAGCAGATGACTCCCTCTATTCCAGCATTGAGGACAGTATGTATGAGAGTGAGAGTGAGACTGAAACTGAGAGTGATACGAGTGAGGGTGTAAGAGTGCATAAGGGAATCTTAATTAGGGAGATTCCGAAGGTTGCAAAATTTAATGTTTATAGTGGGAGAGATGTACAAGAGTTTTTGAAAGAGTATGAACGTTATTGTAAGAGCAAGTATCCAGACGCTCCTGAGTATTGGGTGAAAGAGATGGGTGACTGTTTGGAAGGTAGGTTGCTAGAGTTTTACAATGTTGTTGTAAATTCAGGAGTGCCTGTGAAGTATGAGGTGTTAAGGGAGAGATTGGTGGAGCAAGTGTTAAGAATAAGAGGGGGTGTGAAATATCGAAAGAAGGATGATTTTGAGAGAGCAAGGATGCAGAAGGGGGAGAGTATTGATTTGTATGCATATAGACTTGAAACTTTGGCGAGAAAGAAATTTGGAGATGATGGGATAGATGAGAATAAAAGGTTGGTAAGAAAGTTGATTGAGACAGTACCTGAGAGTGTGAGAGAGTTTTTGAATGTTAAGAGGAAAGAGTGTGTAAGAGTGAGAGGGACACGTTTGAAGTGGCATGAAATCTTGGAATTGTTAGAGGACCGAGTGTATGAGAGTGTGATTGGGCGTAATAGGGAAGCAGATGTGCGAATGGGGACAGCGATGAGGGAGGAACAAGTACCTGTGTTTCCTAGTTATGCGGACGCATTAAGAAATACTAGGCCAGGTCACCCTCCAGTTAGCCAAGCATCCATGGCCCAAAACCCAATGGAAATGCTGGCTAACTTTGTGAACGAATTCACAAGGGTGTATGGAGGGTCGGCCATGCAACAACCAGGGCCTCCTCCCACATCGGGTCCCAGAATGAATGGTCCGATGCTGGGGCAAACGTATAGAAGGCAAGGGCTTCAAGGCCAGTCAACAATGAATGAGCAAAGAGGGCCAGTGAATGGAGGGAATATGGGGAATGTGAGAGGGTGTGCATATTGCGGTAGAGGGGGACATAGTATAGAGACCTGTAGAAGAAGAGTGGGTGCGTGTTTTGCATGTGGGCAGATGGGACACATGGCGTATGAATGCAGAACACCTGGGTATGAATGTAGGGCATGTGGGAACTTTGGGCATATTGCCCGGTTCTGTCAAGCCCAACAGCAGGGTGCTCCGGCACCGGCGGGAGGGAGTCCTGTCTCTCATGCAGGAAATCGGCCAGTGTCAGCCATGCCAGCTCCTCAACCTCAGAGGCAGGGCCCTCAAGGGGGTGCTGTCACTGGAAATGGCGAGGCTGGTCCCAGTACGGGAAACGCATAGGGCAGGGGCCTCTCATTGGGGTTGGGGTCCCT
This sequence comes from Bathynomus jamesi, assembly GCA_023014485.1. NCBI lineage: Eukaryota > Metazoa > Arthropoda > Malacostraca > Isopoda > Cirolanidae > Bathynomus > Bathynomus jamesi. The sequence goes on from JAJOZX010002855.1 coordinate 52,286, forward strand.
GCTTCTCTGAATGATGAATGTGTATTTGAGGCATTAGCAGGATGGTGTCAAGTGAATAAGGAAGTGAGAGCGAGTGAGAAAAAGGCAGAGTGTATGGTTATTCCTGTTGAATGGGGAGGGAGTGTATGGAGGGCATTAGTGGATACAGGATGTTCACCTAATTTAATAAGTAAGCAAGGAATTGGATGTTTGTGTAAAGAGAATGAATTAGGAAGAGTGAATTGGGGAGTAACTGGGGAAATTAAAGGGGTTGGGAACATCCCAGTACGAGTGTTGGGAGAGGTGCAGATTAAAGTGAAAGTGATGGGGTGTGAAATGGAAGAATGTGTGCTTTATGTGGTTGATAAGGAGAGTGAAAAGTATGACATGATTCTGGGGTATGAGTTTTTGAAAAAGAATCGATTGGTGATCCATCCTGCTAGACGTATGATTGAGTGGAAAATGAGTTGGGTAAGTGTGAATTCTATGTGGGGAGAAGTGAATCGGATTGGATGAGGGTAATAAAAGGGTATGAGGTGAGAGCATCTGAGAGTGTAAATCTGGAAAAGGGAACCCCAGCATTGGTGCATGTTGAGTGGCCAGTGAGTGATAATAGAAGAAAAAGGCAGGGAAGCATGATTTTTGTGAATGGTATGGATGCATCCTATAAAGTGAAAAGAGTTGGGCATGTGTATGATGGTATAATTGATGAGAGTAACCCATGGATTTGTGTGCAAGCTAGGGAAGATGGGGGTGCATGGCGAAAGAGAATAAATGAGGGGGATGTGATAGGGAGAGCATATACAGTGATTGAGGAAGTATGTGAGGAGGGAGAAAATGGAATACAAACGGATGAACGAGGGCAAGAATGTGGGGAGGAATGGACGACTGAACAAATCAGAAAGGAGGTGATTGTTGGCGAACAGTTGAGTGAGAGTGAGCGAATGCAGGTGTGGCAGTTGGCAGGGGAGAAAAGGAGCGTATTGGCCCGAGGAGATGATGACCTCCGTTTAACAAAACTACCTCCCTTCAGGATCCAGTTAACGGATGAGACTCCGATCTACCAAAGGCCAAGACGGTTCTCCCCACCAGTAATGAATGAGATAGAAGAGCAGTGTGAGGAATTAGAGAGAATGGGAGTGATTGAACAGAGCACAAGTCCGTGGAATAGTAGAATAGTGCCTGTGCGGAAACCTGATGGAAGGATTCGCTTGTGTGTGGACTATCGAATGGTGAACGAAAGGACAGTGAAAGACAGGTTTCCGATGTGCTTGATAAATGAAAGTGTATACTCTTTGCATGGAAAGAGGGTGTTTAGTAAATTGGACCTATTGAGGGGATATTACCAGATGCCGGTTGAGCCAGAGTCTCGTCCCATAACTGCTTTCTCCACAGCCAGGAATCATTATATGTTCCGTGCTCTCTCGTTCGGACTTACAGCTGCACCTGCTGCATTTCAGAGAGCAATGAATCGTGTTCTTGGTAAGTTTGCAAGGGAAAATGTCATATGTTTTATAGATGACATTTTGATTATGACAGAGACATTTGAGGAGCACCTGAAGATAATGAGAGAGGTACTGCAAGTGTTGGATGAAGTGGACTACGAGTGAAACCAAGTAAGTGTGAGTGGTTCAGGGAAAGTGTGGCATTTCTGGGGCACAAGGTGAGTTCGAGTGGTATACGAAAGAGTGGGGAGTATATGGAAAAAGTCAGGGAGTTCCCGAAACCTCGGACAGTTCGTGAACTTAAATCTTTTCTGGGACTTGTAGAGTTTCAGAGGAAATTTATAGCGGGCTGCTCTGGGATTTCGAAACCCCTGACCGAAGTGACTGGAATGAAAGGTAGTACTCAGTTGGTGTGGACGGAGAAGATGAATGAAGCATTTGAGCAATTGAGAGTGGAAGCAGCGAAAGATGTGGAGTTGGCTTATCCGGACCTGAGTGAAGGAGCGAGTTTGCTAGAATTGTATACAGATGCGAGTGGATTTTGTATGGGTGGGTGCTTGTGCCAGTTGCAGGGAGAGGAAGGACAGGAAGGAAGGAGAGTAATTGGGTATGTATCTAAAGCATTCAGTAAGGCAGAGCGAAAGTACAGTACAATTGAGAGAGAACTTGCGGCAATGAGGTTTTGTGTGAAAGCTTTCAAGTCATTTTTGTATGGAATGAAATTTATTTTAAAGACTGATCATCAGCCCTTGGTATATATGGAGAGAATGAAAGTTGTGGATGGAAGAATTGCTAGAACTTTGCTTGAGTTGAGTGAGTTTGATTATAAGATTGAGTATGTGCCAGGGGAGAGGAATTGTATGGCTGACCTGATGTCAAGAATACCTGGGGTGAATGAAAGGTGTGAGAAAGAGGTGGTCGACCCTGAGTATTTGCCAGTGGGAATAGTAAAGTTGCATGAAAGTAGGGGGGGTGGCGACAGTTTGTTTGAAAGTGTATGGTATGGGTTGAAAGATTTGAAATTGGATGGGTTAAAAATGAGAATACCAGGGAGTGTGAATGAATTGCGGACCTTGGTTATGAATGAAGCGATTAAGAAACCAGAAAGGATGGGTGTTTGTAAGGTCCGCAATTATGTACGTGAGCTGAAAGCCATGGGGAGCCCGGGTATTTTTCCTTTTCAAGAGGTCCTCATGGTGGTCAGCTCATTGTTTAGTGTTGAAGTGTATGTGCATTATGGTAATGATTGTCCGATTGTGTATAAAGATGAAAGGATCGAGGAGAAAGGAGCCCTGATTTTGCATTTGCAGTGTATTAGTGGTGTACATTACAATTGGGTGAGTGAAAGGAAGAGGTATAAAAGCATAGTGCCAGGTGAAAATTTGGAAAGGGTTTTGGATGAAGTTAGAGCTGCACAGAGAGAGTCAGAGGGAGAAGGTTGTATGGAAGTAGGTATGTTAGAGGGGCCATGGATGATACGTGACTGTGTGGATGAGGTAGAGCTCAGCCCTTCTGTGGTTCCTGTAAGGGTTCCAGAAGGTCCTATTGAGCTCTACAGGGGTCTTGTGGATACAGGTGCCCAAATCAGTCTGGTGAATGAGCGAGTGTTGTGTGATTTAGATGAAGAGAATGTGCCTGTATCCCGAGAAAGAGTGGGTGTGAGAATACGTGGTATCGGAGGGGGAACAGTCGCGTCACATGAAGCTGTGCAGTTGAGGGTGGGATTAGGTGCATGTAAAGAGGTATGGGAGCACAAGTTCATAGTCTTGAAAGGGGAATCAATGCCCTGGGATTTTCTACTGGGAATTGATTTCCTTGAGAATATGAACTTGAGTGTGGATGTTGGTCAGGGCTCAGTAATGAGAGAAGGAGACATGTGGTCAGTATGGGAATGTTTCCGAGCACAGGTATAGATGCTGTGTTAGTGGGAGCAATTGAGTTAGAGGTGGAAGACCAGTGTGAAGTGTTGAGAGATGAAGATATTTTAGATATGCAAGAGGGAGATGAGGTGATATGCAAGTTGAGAGAATATGTGTATAATGGTACAGATGTGAGAGAGTGGTCAAAAGAGGTGGAAGAGTATAAAAGGTATGCGAAAAAGTTGGCTGTATGGATGGGAGTGCTATATTATATGAGGGTAAATAAGGTGGGTGAGACAGAGAGTGTGCCAGTGATGACATTTGAGGGTATGGTAGGATTGGTGATTATTACACATAGGATGTATGGGCATGTGGGAAAAAACAAGTTATGGGAATTGATGAAAGGAATGGTTTTCCACCCTAGGCTGGGACTGGTTGTTGCAGAAGTGGCAACTACTTGTGAGAGTTGCCAAAAGCGAAAATACCAGTCCCAGCATAGCCGCCCCCCAGTGCGAAAGATTGAAGTGAAAGAACCGTGGGAGCTTGTGGTGGTTGATATTGTGAGTATGCCGAGAACGAGTAGAGGGAAAGTTGGAATATTAGTAGGGGTCGATCACAAGAGTAAGTTTGTGTATGTTGCTGCGTTAGAGAATAAAACAAGTGAGCATGTTGCGAGAGTGATGAGAGAGAGTATGTTACCAATGATGCTTGGAAGGCCGCGTAAGTGTTTAACAGATAATGGGCCTGAGTTTAGGGGTGCTAGTTTTGAGAGAATGTTGAGTGAGAATGGGATAGAGCATGTTAGAATAACTCCGTATATGTCTGCTTCGAATGGTTTGGCTGAGAGAACGGTGAAAACGATAAGTGAAATGCTGCGTGTATGTATTGGGGAAGGGGCTGAGTGGGATGCTGAGTTGGCAAGAGTTGCCTGGTGCTACAATTCGACATACCACTCAGCCATTCAAACTTCCCCAAGAAGGTATGTGTCTACATTTGGAAGGTTTGTGCAAAAGGATATACGATTAAATGAGAATACATGTGATAGATGGAGAGAGGCTGGTGTGCATTTTCGGTCATTTGGTGTTGGTGAGCTTGTTTTGAAAGAGGTGCATGAGGCTGGAAGAAGGAATGAGTATAAGTTGGCGCAAAAGTTTGAGGGTCCATTTGTGGTGAAAAAGGTATGGGAGAATGGGGTAACGTATGTGATTGAGAGGGAGCAAGAGAATGGACAGTGTGAAGAAGTAAGAGCACATCATCGGCAGTTGCGCAAATGGCGAATACCTCCGGAGTACATCGTATGTCACCCAATGTATGATATGTGTGAGAGGATGGAACAAAAGAAAGCGCTAGAAACCAAGAACATGATGGGAATCCAGGATGAATGGATGGATGCAGATCTGGAGTTCTTGATTGTGTCAAAGCGGGCAAAAAGGAAGAAAAAGGTGAGAAGAAAGGGAATGAAAGGTGAGAAAGCCAGGCAGATAGGTGAAGTATATGAGCTGAAGGATTCCCAGTTGGACTCTGGAACAGCCGCGGGTGAGGCAGAGTTAGAATGGGATGTTCGGGACTTTGGTGGTTCATGGTGCCAGCCTGGTCCATCCGGGGAATTCTCGTTTGAGGGTTTTGGGGTCTCAGACCTTGAGGGCCTTTCTTTTCTGGGATTTTCCGAGGGTGGAGGAGAAGGGGAGAAGAAGGGAAATCATCTTCACTCAGAAGTGGAAAGATTGTGTCAGGGAGGGGGCATTAAGAGTGTGGGATTTACAATTCTTGAGAGTGAAAGGGAAAATGTATGTGAGAGAGAAAGGAGTGTAACTGAGCAAAGTATTGTGACCTTAATGGAAAGTGTGAGGGATGAATGGGGAGTAGATAGAGGTGAAGGAAGTATAAATGAAAGAATGAGGGAGAGAATGAATGTGATTGATTTTTGTGAGGAAGTGAGAATGTTATTGCTTGAGATAGAAGAAAATGTGTTGAATAAAAGCTTAGATGTAGAATTAACAAGTAGTATTAGAGAAGATATTAAAAGTAGATGGGTTAGAATGATAGAGAAAGTGCAACAGTGTTTAGGGAGTGGTGATGGTAATGTAGTATAAAGTATTGGTGTAGTGTTCTGTAGGAAAAAAAAAAAAAAAATAGTAGTATTGTATGATGTGTGAAAGAGTGAGTGGTTGGAAATTCAACCAGGTGGCAGCCTACATTTTGAGGCCAGAAGCTGGGCTGTGCTTGAGGAGGAAGGTGCCTGGGTGAGTTCCCAGACCTGCTGATCCCTGCCTCTGGTGATTTGCTGCTTTGCAGGTTTCAACCTCATTCCTGGTATTGTAAATAACTATTGTAAATAACTATTGTAAATAAAGATTAAAAAATGAAATTATAGGTATATTTTTTAGTATAACGTAAATTATTAAAGAGAAAGTAATTGTTAGCCAGCTGTTAGTCCTAAATATTGAATGTTTGAATGTTTACTGTATTTGTTAAATATAAAGATTATTAAATAACTGAATTATAATTTAAATAAATAAAAATGATTTATAAAGTAAATTTGTAAATATGTTATTCTTATGATAGCCATGTATGTAATTAATGATTTAAAAGATTTAAAATTGAAAACAATTATTTTTGAAAAAAAAAAAAAAAAAAAAAAAAAAATTGAAAATTATTTTTGTAAAAAAAAAAAAAAATAAAAAAAATTAAATATATATATATATATATATATTTGAAAATGAAAAAAATTATTTTTGAAAAAAAGAGGGTATCTATATAAATAATTTGTTAATAAATATTTGGTATAAAAATTGTAAGGAAAGGAAGAGAGAACCATATTAGGGTAATATAGTAGGTGTGTAGGCTATATGGCAAGACAGGTGGAAAGGAGCTTGGGGGGGGAAGATGTGGAGGGTGAACCCTTTCCCCTTTTAGTTCTCAGCCCTTTCCCCCTGGCCTTGATTATTATTATTTATATATTAAATTTCTTTGATTTTTGAATGAAATATTTGTTATAGAAAGGATTTTAATGGTTCTCTCTCTCTTTCCAGCAAACAAATAATGAATAGAATGATAACTGTTATAGGAAATTAGAAAGATAGTAGTAAACTATTAAGCATTAAGATAATAAATAATAAACATTAAGTAAACTAATTAATATTAGCAAACAAATAAATAAAGAAATAATGTTATAAGATATGTTAATGTTAATATTTTAATGAATGAAAAGACTAAACAATAAGTTATATAAAGAAATGTTAAACTTGTAAACAAGGAATGAGGAATAAAACAGTTTTATTAAATTAGTATGGGAAAAAGAGTGAGAGTTGGACAGTCGCTTGTTAAACCCTGTTAGTAAATGAATAATAAAGTACAAAATTGTTAATATTTAATAACAAACAAAAAAAATGAAAAGAAGAATAAACAAATTTAGTAAAAGAGACGCTTCTGAGGTTTAAAAGTGTCGGCGTGTGTGTCAAAACTCGAGTTTTGAGAAGTGGGGGAACCAATTGGCGCATGTGTGGAAATATAAATAATAAAAAATATAGTTTAAGAGGGTAATTTGACAAGAGAAAATAAAGAACATAACAGAGGAAACTAAAGTCAGGCTGGATTTGTCTGAGGCTGAAGACCGTTATTGGACCAAGGGAACTTTAAGTTCTGTTAGGAAGGGGATGCTGGAGATAGTGAACCACTAACAGAAGGAAGCTATTCTGGCAAGTAAGAAACTGTTGGTGGCGGGAGCCAGCAGTCGTGGAGTCGGAGGTCTGGGCAGCGAGCCTGGATCCAACAACCCTTCAAGGTAAGCAGCCTGGTTTCGTGGAGTTCTTAAACAAAAGAAAAAATTCTTATTCGTGGTGCGGCCGTTAGGTTACTCCGAATCCCACCACAGCGCGGAACGAATATCACTGTTTGCAAGTAGGCCTAGATAATTTCACTGAATTTATGAAACCGTACGTACATAGAAATGATTTGATATGACTGCAGAAAATCACATTGAATTTATGAATACCGTATTTACATAGAAATTATTTAATGTGGCTGCAAAAAAATGAAATGGTCAATAATAGCTAAACACAAGGATCGCTGTGAATAAATAACGTAAAATAAGTTCGAGTCACTCCGGGGTCACCAATTTATAGTGGAGCTAGTTTTAGCCGTTTAAGGTGATAATGATTTAATTGTATGCAACGATTAATTAAGGCAATGACTGATTGCTTTATAATGATAGGCTGGGTTAATTATTTATATTGTAATACAATATCACCGATTGGAATGAATGGTTATTTGATTAGGTCCACCATACTATTGGAAGTGACCGAAATGGCAGCGAGGGTCACCAGCTTGATTTACGCTCAAGCAAATTAATGTTAAGGTTATAAAAGACACCTTATGGGTTTTGTAGTTTATTATGAAAATATATCCGTTATTTTATTCACTGTGATATAACAAAGAATTGACAGTAATTAATTGGTAGTTTTACGTTATGCTTATGGCATAGGCTTAGCTAATAAGATGAAATGTTAATAGCTTAATTGACACGTAATAAATAATGTAATACTCATCGATGGTATGTAAATGGCATGCAACATAGAACATTGAATAAGCCTAGTTAATGATATAAAGAATGCACGTGCGTTTGGTACATTGAATGGAAAACATGACACTGATTAAGTAGGCTAAATGATTGCATGGATGCACATAGAATAATTGATGTGGCCTAATAATAATGGATTGAAATGCTTGCACAGTATCATTTATATAAAGGACATTATGTGATGTTAAGTGATTACGTCAAGAGAACATTTATTTAAACACACATTTATATGACTTGAACATAATGACGGATGGTACGCGGAATAAACGGTATTGAATTGACACTTGAATTGGATGATAGGCCTACTGCGTTATTAACGGGAGTCAATGGACGCGTGATTACACACTTTGGGAGTATAGCCTACCGTTCGGCGGTAGGCTAATGTAGGTTTCAAGAGTACTTACGAATATGATGCACTTAGCTTAGGGCAATGTAAAAACTTGAAGACGGGCTGAAGACAGAACCATTACGCAGATTCGAGCTGTCGTTGTCCATTAAGCCTCTTGAGATGATGGATGTAGGCTTCGTGGAGGCCTGAGCTGATGTTACTTCTCGAGGTGCAGGCTGTCGGCCTGGGATGCTGAATATATCTCGAGGAATGTAGAGAAACTTGAAGGCCGACCTGGCAAACCGCAGGCCCGAAGGGTTCCGGTTGGGCCTCGTTGGATTGCTTCTGCAGGTGGTCTTTAGATCTTACGTGAAGACAAATTGTAGGCCCTGAAGAAAGTAGCGGCCACGGCCCCTCGGCCAGGGGGCCGGAAAGCGGTTGGTGGACGCGCTGCTCACGTGATGACGTGCGTCCGAGTGTGAGAGTGAGAGAGAAAGCAAATTGAAGCTCGCTTTTATACCCTGGTGACGTAGGACTATACCAAATCGTAAGACGCTTGGTCCGCGTGTCCTTTAGTTTACAAAGGCTTCATTCGCGCCTTTCTTGGGAAGACACAGACTTTCCATTGTTTGATTGCCCACGTGTGTTTTCCAAGTTCTTTGATGATAGCGTGGAAGTAAAGTATTTCTGTCGATTTGTTGGTCTATTTCTTGTCGATCCGCTACATATGTATGTTAACATGTGGAAGGGATGTAAGGCTGCACAGCAGATACAGAAGTGTCATTACGTAAAAGTTAAGGCTCCTTATGTTGTTGAGCTGTATGCGAACACTTATGACACGACGCCCTACAAAGAGTGTGACATTGAGCCAGACAAAGATCATCCAGATAAAGCAGACGATGATGACATTGAAGCGTTATGTTCACCTTTACCTTCGACTGATGATGACTCATCTGACACTTCAAAAAGCGAGGATGAGGAAAGTACAGTGCAACGTGATACTATTATTAATAGTGACAGTTCGACTAGCATTGATGTTGAACTAAGAAAGGAAACACACAATGACAGTAAAATTAGTGAGGATGCCACAACAAAAGTAAAGGAAACCAACAAAGACGTATCTAACATGCCCAGCACTTCCAAACAAGTTGATACTTCGAGTAATATTAAGATTGCAGTTAAAGTAAATGACTGTTATTGTTGAGTTTACTAAGAATCAACACTATGTTGCACAAGTAATGAGCATTAAGAGTTACAAAGGGTATGAAAGAGTACATAATTTCATACTTGCGAAAACGCAATGTTTCATTTAATGGTGATGAATATAATTTTGTCTTCCCTGTGAAAAATGACACTGATACCATATATATGTCAAGAATCATTCATTTGTTGCCCAAACCTAGTGAAGACCGAACTGGCTTCAAATGGAGTTCTTCATACCCACACAATATGTATTAAAATATAATGCTATCAGTTGCATATAACATGTCTATAAAGTTTTTTTATGAGTAAGCAAAGCTAAGTTGTGTATGTATTAAACCATAAATCTATCAGTTGCATATAACATGTAGACCTATAAAGTTCTGTTTATATATACCATATATATATATATATATATATATATATATCCCCGCAAGGGGGTTCTAAGCTCGTGCTCTTGAGTGCTCTTTGTGCTCGTTTGTACGTGCTTGTTCCTGGAGGTTTCACGTGCGCCCTCCCAGCCCTAGCACCCAAGGATGATGGGGCTCGACCCTGCAGTCCTTGGTCTTTTTCCACTTCGACTGTCCCCTCCACCCTTTCTTTTTCCTCTGTCTTTCCTCTCACTTTTTCTTTGTTTTTCCACTGAGATATGCCCTTTAAATAGAGGCGAATCGGTTCTTCCTGAACTAAAATATATATATATATATATATATATATATATAATTATATATATACTGTATATATACTATATATTTAGTAGTGCATATGTCTAGTTATGTATATACTGTATGTTTTGTAATACATGCGTGTCATAACATCAGGTGTACATTTGTTTTTATAGTGAATACTGCATTCAAATCGCACGGTGATCAACATTACATTTTTCTTGTGATCACCGTTACGATGTATTTAAATTCCTATAAATAAACTAAATGTGTTTACAAACAAACAAAGTGACCAAAAGGTACCTTAATATGTCACGTAACAGATAAAAATAGCAACAGTCACCAGTTCTTAAAGAATTCATAGGAAATAGCAAAGTATGAAGGTAAGTGAAACATCATGATGCATTGATGTGATAACCGTTACGGGATTTTCGATTTATATCTATAAAATATGAATAAATTTTGTTCGATGCTGATGGTTTTAATAGCATATACTAACATCCCTTAATGTTCACTATAACTTTTTTTTATGTAGGATTATTACTTAATGAGCTACAACAAGAAACGTCCAGTTTTTTTGTCTGCATACGTGATCACCATTACGCTGGAATGACCCAACAGCGATCTTGATGAGGATTATGTCCAGGAACCAAGTGAAGAGAGTAGTGATAGTGACATAGATGAGCCCAGGTCATCACACCACCGGACTAAGCGACTGCGGCGTACTAGGCCTACCACCAGCCATGTGGCCACACCTGGACCTGTGGCCACATCTGCTGCCTCTCCACCCACCCCAGGACCTGACACCTCATCTGTGGCCTCTCATTTGCCTTCTGTTTCTCCTCCTACCTCACCTGTGCCTCCTCCTGTACCTGCCTCTTCTGTGCCTCCCTCCATGCCTGCTGCTGCCCATGCTGCACCTCCTTCTAGTGGAAGGGGGCAGCGCCGTCGCCATGATGAGGATGACTCCCCTGTGATCAACTTTGCAACCAGCATAATCAGCAGTACTGCTGGTTTCAGGTGGAGTTGTTGGCCTCAGTCACCAGCAACCACAAGAACACCAGCAAGAAACATTATGCCTGCCTTTACACCAGGGCCAACACAGGATGCATCAGGTGCTGACACCACTGAGAAGTGCTTATCACTGTTCTTTGAGGAGCAGATAATTCTAGCGATTGTGGAATGCACCAACAAGAAGATCAATATAGAGGCAGCAAAGTACACAAGGAAGATGGCAACACTGAAGAGGACTTCTGCAGCAGAGGTACGAGCATTGCTGGGGGTCCTCATCTTCAGTGGCACTCAGAGACACAACCATCTCACAACTAAGATGTGGAATCCAAGTTGGGGCCCTGCAATGTACCGTACTGCCTTGTCGGAGGGCAGGTTTGCATTCCTACTTGCCTGCCTTCGCTTCAACGATTATGAGACAAGGCAGCAGAGGCAAGCTAGTGATAAGTTTGCTCCCATCAGGCACATCTGGGACATTTTTATTGCTAATTGCAGAAAATATTATGTGCCTGGGGAAAACATCACTGTTGATGAGCAGGCTTCAGGGGCAGGTGCTCATTCCGGATGTACATCCCCAATAAACCAGCAAAGTATGGACTCAAGTTAGTGCTTGCAAATGACGTAGATAGCAAGTACCTTCTAGCAGGCATTCCATACTTGGGGAAACAGGCCACCCTACCACAGCAGAACCTACAACTTGGACACTACTTCACCAAAGAACTGACGAAGGAGTACCACCACACCAACAGGAACGTGACCACGGACAACTGGTTCACCTCTGTGCCCCTTGCTGCTGACCTCCTTCTCAACTGTGGAATGACGATCGTAGGGACCATCAAGGGGAACAAGAAAGAAATACCAAGGGAGATGGTCATGAAGGAAGGTAGGACGCCAGGCTCTACTGCATTCCTGCACACCAAGGACCTAACTTTGGTGTCATACCTCCCTTCTACTTCTACCAAGAACAAGATTGTGATGCTCCTCTCCTCCATGCACTCCCAGCCAACCATAGGGACCACTGGGAAGCCAGAAGTTACTGAATTCTACAACAGCACAAAAGGAGGAGTGGACACTAGAGTGTCCCAATTTTTTTTGTTCCTGAAGTTTGTCATGCACACACCCCTAATTTCTTCCACTCGTGAAAACATGCCAGCAAGATGAATTTCATTTGTGTTCTTTAATTTTAAGGGTCCCCTCAAACCATGTGTTACTACTGCTGAACGGCTACTCTCTACCTTATACTAATTGTAGCATATTTCTTTTCAGGTTATGGATACAAGAAAGCAGGAGACTGTGTGGTTGGTGGGGGGGGTTGCGAAATGAACCCCTGGAAACGCTGTGTCAACTCCCGACAGTGGGAGATGTTCTTCGACGTCTGTTGTTCTTCACTCGGAAGAAAAAAACGTCCACGGCGGAAGCTGCCAATGTGGTAGCTGATGAGGTTATGGCAGTGTGGGCTCGGGCATCTATTCCAACCTCCCACAAGCCCAAGTGCATCGAGAGGATCAAGGCCCTCTCCACGGACTACGAGAAGGTTGCCAGAAACCGAAACCATGGGGGAGAGAAGCAACTGGAGCGGGAAAAGGGATTCCAAGCCAACCTAAATACACTGTTCGAAACAGCTCATGCCAACACCATGAAACTCATCAAAGTCCCCTAAGATCAAGACTTTCTGAATGACCAGCGAACCATGCGGAAGATGTACATCGGAGGAGAGGACCTGGAGTTTGCTCACAGGGCAGCAGAGCGGGAGAAACGCTGAGCAGCTGAGAGAGAGAAGAAGAAAAGCCGCGAAGAGATGGACTCACTGCAAGCAAAAGGAATGGTGAAAAGTGGGTCTTCTTCTTCTTCAGAGTCCATGGCCGAAGCATCCAATGATGATGTCCAATATTCTTCTCCTGGTCCTTCGGCTCCTCGATCCGCTCCCAAGGACGGCCAAGTGTCGGCAAGGAGGATCATCCAATATCCCAATTTTGCTGCAGCCCTGGATCGAACTGGAACCTCAGTACGCCAAGCGATGCACATTGTGGCTTCAGCACTCGCTGCCGCGGGAGTTGAGTTATCCTTGGTCACCTTGTCCAAATCAAGTCTTCACCGTTCACGGCAGAAGTCCAGGAAGAACTTGGCAGCCGGAATCAAGACCGAGTTCAATCCTGATACGCCGCTTGTCATCCACTTTGATGGCAAACTCCTCCCTGATTCGGATGGAGGGAAATCGGATCGCATACCAGTGCTGGTCAGCGGGAAGAATCTTGAGAAGTTGTTGGCGATCCCAAAAATCCCTGACAGCACGGGACAGCGGATGGCTGGAGCTGTTCTGAAGGTGCTGGACAATTGGCCGCAAGTTCAACCATGGATTGCCGGTGTCTGCTTCGACACAACAGCGGCGCTTGTACGATTATCCAGGACCAAATGGACCGCCGCGTTCTTTTCCTGGCTTGCAGACACCACATGATGGAATTGGTAATCACCTCAGTCTCTGACCTGTTCTTCAGGTCTTCTGGCCCCAAAATTGCGCTGTTCGCTCGCTTCAAATCCCAATGGGAGTTCATCAACCAGAAGCAGGCTTCTCCGTTCAATGGCAACATCCTTTCGGAATGGGTGGCATTGAAAAAAGAGCAGATTGTCCACTTCATTGAAGACCAGCTTGAAGTTGGCCACCCAAGAGATGATTACCGGGAGTTCCTGATCCTCACTCTGGTCTTCCTCGACGGTCATGGCAAACGAGATCTCCAGTACAATCATCCTGGAGCATACCACCAGGCCAGGTGGATGGCCAAAGGCATTTACTGTCTTAAGATGTTCATCTTCCGAAGCCAATTCCACCTGACCACTCACGAGGTCCGGTCACTACACAGGATAAACGTCTTTGCCATCACCATCTACCTCCAGAGGTGGTTCGAGGCTCCATTGACGGCGGACGCGCCCGTCAATGACCTGGAGCTGTTGGAGGACCTAGAGCGGTACAAGGCGGTGGATCATGATGTAGGTATCGCCGCATTGACGAAATTCCGGGGCCACCTCTGGTACCTAAGCAAAGATTTAGCTGGACTCACTATGTTCTCCTCCAAAACCACCGATGCAGAGAAGATGGCCATGCTCCAAAACCTGCACAAGAAGACCGAAAACCCAAAAGATCTGCGTCAGCTGGAGGGAAAGAGTGTCTTGACCGTGAGACGGTCGGATTTGAGCACCTTGGTCACGAAAAGGACTCAAAACCTTTTTCATTGCCTGAAGCTGCCAGTTCCAAAAACCCCCAAAGATCTCGAAGGATGTGCACCATTGTTGAAGTCTGTGAACGATGCGGCAGAATGGGCGGTGAAACTGGCGGAAGATTTCAACGAGGGCCTGACAAAAAACGAGGAACGGCAACTCGTGTACCAAGTCGTCGAATATCACCGCCAACAGTTCCCCTCAGCAGACAAAAAGATCCTCTGTCCCCAGAAATGAAATGTGCCATAAGGAAGAATTTCCATTTCCTTTAATTTAGTCATTAGAAAGAATTTACATTTCATTCTTCCATTCTAGAATGATTAATGCTGAGCATTTACGTTTGTTCATATAGGGTCAAATAAACAAGGTCAATGAGGGGACCCTTCCCCTCCTAATAGGCCAATGAAATTTCGCCCATTTTTTCCTTTCTTCAAGTGTAATTAATTAAAGGGGTGTGCGATTTGACTCTTGCAAATTTTTATTTTCACATGTGAGGCTGGGACACCCTAGTGGACACATTTGATCAAATGTGTGCACAGTACTCCTGTGGTCGCAAAACCAAGAGGTGGCCACTGTGTATGTTTTACGGGATGATCAATGCTTCTGTCATCAACGCGTGGATCATCCACTGTCAAACAACCAGGAAGAGGGGAGGAGTGACACCTCAAAGGAGACATTTCATGCAGGAGAAGGCACTGGCCCTTATCAAGCCATGGGCGACAGAGAGGCTGACATTCCCATCCCTATCAAGACCACTCAGGAATGCCTTATGTTCAGTGTGTGACCTCCCAACCCCTACTGCTGCTGCCAACACATCTGGTTCTGTGGTAGCAGATGCGACTGGGCCCATGGTGAGGTGTGTGGAGTGCATGACTCCAGATTTGAAAAAATTTACTGGAGCACAGCTCTGAATTTACTTTTTTTCCCCTTACACCACTAGATAGGTTAATGATAGTAAACTCTTGAATTGACAACATACCAATTACAAATTGTTTTAGCTAAACATAATAATACAATAATGTACAGTTTATAACTCACCTTAAGTTTATTTATTCATTGCAGCAGCAACAGTGGACGATGTTAGACCTTGCATGTAGGCATTTGTTGTGAATTTACCGCCATGTATGCTTGGCCACTGATCAATGGCTTTCTGTGTGATCATTACAGCAGATCTAGTGCCTGGAGCTGGACCCTCCTTCACAATTCTGCACAGCTTAGTCAAATGAGATGGCTTAATGGATCCTTTGTGTTCAACAATGTAACCAAGAATGGAGAATGTCCCTTCAGCTGGTGCTTCACTCCAGGCAGTTGATCCATCTTTATCAAAATGCTTTAATCTCTCTGTGATTCCTTTCCACAACTGTTCTATATATTCTGTCAGCCAATTTATCACTGAGTCTTTTGTAAAACTACTTTCAGATCTGGTTCTGGATGGTCTAGCAACTTCAGCAACCTGGTAGTAATCAGAACGTTTCTTGATGTATTTGTAAACTTCATTTAGGATGTAATCCTCAGCTGTTAGTTCCTTTTGCTGCCCTGTGGTATCGTGCTTAAATTCAGAAACTACATCATTTGCATTTCCTCCATTAGCTAATTTGGAAATTGTTTCCATCACTCTTAACATAACAGTTTTCCCTCCTTTATAAAATATATTTTCTACAAATTCTGCACTAACTGTGGTTTTTTGAGCTACTTGCAACATAATCTTTGTTACATAGGAAATCAATACATAGAACTTGGCACTAATTTCTTTCTCTTGTGGATGATCAAAAAACACACAATTTTCCACAAATCTGTCAAATTGATCAAATTCGTAATTAACCATGCGAGTATCAGATTTGAGTTTTGGTCTCTTAAAACCATTGATATTGTCAAGAACCATATTGGTATAGTCAAGGCCTGATCTCAGATTTGAAGAGTGATTCTGAATAAAGTCTAAAAGCTCACTTAGTTTACAAATTTTCTTCAATGCATCAACGTGGGCTCTGTTCACAAGATGCATTAAGTCCCATCGAAATTTGAAATTTTCTCCAAACAACTTTTTCATTTCGTTTTTAAATGGCTCGTTGTCCTTACAAAAAGCCCCATCTCCAGCCATTCCAGATACCTTGGATTTAATTGCTTCTTCAGATAGTTTCAAGTGATTAGGAGACTTCAACACATCAAAAATTTCATTGGTCAAATAAACTCCTGATTTGCTGCGTACTAAATTTATCCCAGCAAGTTTTACAGTCTTATCTTCTTCACTCATAACTAATACAACTAGCATGCTTAATCCCAAAATTGTTCCAATGTCAGCTGTTATTTTTACTGAAGTTTGTTCTAAGAACCACTTTACAGTTTGTTCTTTAAGTTGATTATCTAATAGCTCACAAATTGTCTCGCACACATGTGTGCTATGATTCAAATTTCCAACCTCACAACCTGACCTATGTAATACAGCTAGAAGTACTGGATATAGAGCCCATGCAGTGTTTGTTTTCATTATGTAGTATAAGATGTTGCCACATAAGTCTTCTATGCGTTTAGTAGTGTTCCGAGAAGATGTTTTCATCACTTCATAAACAGCAGCTCTTTGATGATGCTGAAGTTTAATTAAATGTCTCTTCAGGTGGGTTTTCAGATTTCTAAACCATCTCTCTTGATTTTCTCCTTGTTTGCATACATAGGTTAAATCTTTAATATTGAAGTAACCTTTTATGTTAGAATGTTTGTCTGAAGCACATGCTTTGGGGTCTGTGCAAGCTATGCAATATAATGTAAACATTTTATCATCAGAAGCATCATCAATATCTTCTTGATTATCATCATTTTCATCAGCTATATCTACATCAGGCATATTAGTGTCACTATTTGCAATGTTTTCCATTATATCACTTGGTACTGAAAATGAATCATCAGCATGCCCTAGATCCTTCTTTTCCACCAATTTGAATGTAGATTTGATCAAATCATTGTTCAGGATTTCTTGTATTGATTTACACTTGCTTAAATGGGTTATGGAAATGTCAAATTTGTTGCTTTTTGCTTTATTAGATTTGGATGCAACACTTGAACTTGAAGGCATATTTTGACTCTTCTCTTTATTAACCACAACAGCAATGTCTTCTGGATTTGGGAATTTTCAAATTCCTCTAAAGCAGTTTTGTTAGTCTGATGCGCAGATTCCTCACTTACCTTTTGTTTCTTAGGTGGAGGAGAAGCACTTTCTTCAGTCTGTGAAACATCTAGTAAAAAAGTTTCACTTTCTAGATTAGCAGTTGATGAAGTTGGTTCATTTTTCTGAGGTCTAGCACTAGCACATTTTGTGAAAAAACTAAATGACTGCTTTGCCGTATCTCTTTGCTGCACTTCATCCTGGTATTTCTTTACTGCAATATCTAAGCTGTGGGCCCAAACTCTGGGACCTCTTGTATTGTAACAAATATTTTTTTTGGAATTAAAATGTTCCTCCCAGTTTTGCTTCTTTGAATATTTGTTCTTGCATTGACCACAAAAGTAACCCCTTTTAACACCCTCACTTTTCTCTCCAACTTCATCAATATTAGGATCCATTATTGATTATTGACTACCTGAAAAAATACAAAATAAGTAAAAGTTAGTAAATATAGTATGGTAAAAGTGGGTAAAAGTAAGTAAATATAGTACAATGAAAGTAAGTAAAAGTAAGTGCTTTAAACTTAGTAAAAGTAAGGAAGAGTAAGTAAAAGTAGGTAAGTTAAAGTAAGTAAAAGTAAGTTTAAACTTAACTAAACTTTTCAATTCTAGAGTCATGGTGGATTACTTAAAACCACACAATTATCTGGCCAATTTATCAAACCTGGCCGAGATCAATGGAACATAGTCCAATCCTGATAATTTTATATTAAAAAAATATACGTTTTAATAAAATTTTAATTATCAAAACATTGAAGCTTAACAAAAAATAAAAATAATTGTTAAATATGGAATTACCAACTAAACTTAAAATAACTAAATTTGTAATTTAAAGAAATTGGTTTGTACAAGAACGTATACGCAAAAAAATTGCATAATGTCTAGCGGATGAACAAAACCCAAACCCAAATTTACTTTTTCTCATGGTCAAATTTACTGGAGCAATGCTCCCAAGATCCCAGGAATCTGGAGTCATGGGCCCTGTCTCTCTTCGACGACGATGTTCCTCCGAAACAAAGAAGGCGATGACTGCTGCGATGTTGGAGGAGCCAACAGAGGAGGATGACCCACCCAAGAGATCGTTGGTCCTGGCGTGCTCTTCCCTGTCATTAGAGACATTCATGACGGGGAGGACTCGCCAGTTCTTCGACCAACTCCAATTGCGACATGGATTCCTGGAACAGGATGTGTCGAAATGGCCGGACAGCGAGCAATTCCAAGTGGCTGCCGAGGTGGTCCGGAACCTGTCCGTGACCAACGACCATGCCGAGCGGGCCGTGGCGTTGGCACAAGAATACAACAGGCGCCACACGAAGAAGGAGGACCAGCTGCAGTACATGCTCCTGGGTGTTGCAGAGCACCGGAAGAAATTCCCGGATGCTCAGAAGGCCACACTGTGAACCGGGCGACAATGAGTGGCGTCAGCACCCATGAGACCCCCGCCCCTGAGCGGCTAATACCCTTAAATGGGGGGGACCCGGAGGCTGGTACACCCTATAAACTTCAACCTTCATGAGCACAGGGTAAATATTATTATTTCTCAATGAAATTTTAACCACAGTGTTTTTATGGGTAACCTCACAAATTGAGGCCCTGGGAGCTGAATAATTCCAACTTTCGATTTTGAGGACCACCCTGGAGAACATGTTTAGATACATCAGTCTTTCCTTATATGTCAATTGTCTTAGAGATGGGATAACATAACAATAAACTAATAAAAAATATAATCAAAACTCAAAAGAAAAAGGTCAACAAAGAAAGTAAAAGAGATGCAAATAATATACCATCACAGAACAAGAACCAGACTAAATTACAAGCAAAATATTCCAAGGGTTCTTTGTCATTTTTCTATGTAAATGCAAGAAGTATCCGAGATAAAGTAAATGAATTCAAGGCATACATAGGTATTGAAAATCCTGATGTTATGATTGTCACTGAAACTTGGACAAAATTCAGTATGATACCAAATAGTCTATTTAGTGAAAGAGATAATACCATCACTTATGAAATTGATGGCTATGAACTTTTTTATTATGAACGTAAATATTCAGAGGGTGGCAGAGTATTTATTTATGACAAGACAAATCTGAATCCAGTTGAAGTTACCTCGTTAAAGAGGAAATAGTTGAATCTGTATGGATAGATATTGGGCATAAAAATGCCAGGAAAATCAGGATAGGGGGTATTTATAGACCACCTGAGGGATGTTCAGTTGGAGGAATCCCCAAAAGTAAAGAAAATAAGTATGTAGAAAATAAACTTATTGATGAAATAAATAAAGCAATGACAAGCAATATTATTATTGTTGTTGGAGATTTCAATTATAGGCATGGGTCATTCTCTGTCAGATCAACCAGTGCCTAACACCCTCATCTCTCAGATTTTGCTGAAATTTGGTTTATAGGGAGTTTGTGGGCCCTGAATCCATTTCTGAAATTATAAGGTCAATCCGACCAATGGTTCAAGAGATATGACCTCGGGAAATTTGAGGTCACTTGCGAGGTCACTAACATTTGGCGACCCATAA
Source organism: Bathynomus jamesi (assembly GCA_023014485.1). NCBI lineage: Eukaryota > Metazoa > Arthropoda > Malacostraca > Isopoda > Cirolanidae > Bathynomus > Bathynomus jamesi. The sequence continues at coordinate 72,248 of JAJOZX010002855.1, forward strand.
CTTGGGTAATAATGGTCACAATTATATAAAAGTATATATATTTAGAATCAGAAAACGACAAGGAATCCAAATATGCAAGTTTTAGAACTCTAGGTTGAAAAATAAAAAAGTTACACTGTAACCAAAATTTGAGGTCACGATTTGACCTCTGGGGTATCAAATGAGAATTTTTTTTTTAAATGTAAAAAATGAAGGCATAGGCATTGGCTATTAGAATCAGCAAAAAAAAGTTTGTTTGTTAGTATTTTTCATGTAACTAACATATAAGTGAACACCATATTCATAAGTTGTGCGTCAATTCTACCTATTTTTTCACACTTAAGCTCATAATTTGACCTATAGAAATTAAAATTACATTTTTTTATAGATATAAAAACAAAGGCAAAAAATGTAAAATTGTATTTCACTGCTAATCTACACTGGCAATAATAGTTATAATAGTGAAAGGGGAAGACCTACTTAGAGGATTCATGTGCTAGCCTAATACAATTTTTGCATGCTCGATGCTCTCATCAATTTCTTTTTGTGGAAAAATGTATTGAATTCTGCTGCCTCCTCTTAGGGTAGGACAACTCATTACAGTTAATATATGATGTCCTGGCACTGCACATGAATCCTTGTTTGATGGATAATAATATGCACTTGATCCTGATGACCCAGAGGGATGTAGAAAGTTCACAGTGAAATCATCAAACTCTTCACAATATTCCTCCACAATTCCATACCAAACTTGCATGTCATAAATGCAGCCAACATACTCTCCTGGTTTGACATATTTTAGGTTACCAAAGCATTGCAGGTTCATTAGTAAAATGACTTTTCCTTATTCTTTTCTTTTCTCCAATGCCACTTGAAATGGGATACACCATCAGTTCTTCCTTGTTTAGGGGAACAAATCTATGATATTTCTGAGTTCCAGGAATAGCCCTACTATCCTTGAATCGATGTTCCAACCGTTCTTCTGCATCTTTCAAATCAGCTGTAGTTACAAAGAAAAAATTTATCTTCTTGCTCAAGTTTTCTTCACAAAACTGAAACATGTGTTCTGGTGTAAGAATTTGCCTCTCTGTAGTTCTCTGCAAACTGGCACGAGCAGTAGCTCTTTTCACTGTTCCTCCAATCCCATCACATGCATTTTTGCCATGGGATGTAGCAAAGAAGTGCCATTCACAAGACAGACCAAAATCCTCTTCATGGTAACAGAGATTTGTGAAGTTGTATCTGTTCTTATATTGGCCAGCACATCCATCTGAGAAATAGTGCACCTTCTTCAATTGTGGGCATCTGAATTTAACATATGTCATAAGCTTCAATATGAATGAGTAAACCATTATAGTGTTGTGTTTTAGTCCCAGTGAAACCCTTGGGCAGCATCCTGGACAATGAAAGAATAATTCTCAGAGAAATCACCTACTATAACTACCTCGCTCTGAGGTGGTAGTGTTTCTTTCAACTGCTTGAAGTACTGTGATTGTTGCTGAGCAACAAAGTGATGACGAACCATGCAGGATATTTTCATGCTTAGGGATGATAAGTATTCATGAAGTGGCTCCACCTTATCAACCATTGTACAATGGTCAACAGTCACCCATTGCTTGTAAAATATTTCATTTGGAGCTGATTTCACACTGTCAAGTAACTCAAGAAAATCCAGGACACCCTCTTCTCTTGGGCAATCATTGCAAAGTTGCATCATGCAAGTCTCTCTTTCTGTACTGCAGACACTGTAATCCATAAGATCCTTGTATGAAAGACCTCTTTCTCCCAATGCAGCCAGCTGCAATTTTAGATTTTGATGGTATGTGCAGACACAGACAGAATGAGTCCCACCACTACCGGCAAGCACACAATATGATGGCCGTAATTTTGCAAATGTGGAAAATCCTATTTTGGGATTCTTTTCATCATTTTTATATAGTTCAAACATCTCTCTTAAATTCCCGAGGACCAATCGTTTTTGCACCTTCATTGCACCTTCAGCACTGATAACTTTCACGCAATCCTTTTGGCCAGGACACATACGACTAACCTCTTCTGACTCATAGAATCTTCTAACTATATCTTTGTGTTCTTCAGATATCACTTTTCCTTTGCTCATTAGTGGAATCTTCGGAAGGATTCCATGTTCTGATTTAAGTGAATGGCTTCTTTTCACCATGTATGTTGTAGTTTGAAAGAAACTAGCTGTTTTTTTCAATTGTGTATGGTGAGAGTGTCAATATTTGTAGTTTGTGATGGTGACATTTGCTCTCCAGGAATGACTATTTCAATTCATTCATTAATTTGTCTAGATGTTTTTCAGATTTAGTTTCAGGTTTTGAAGTATCACTTACCTCCTCGGTAATTTGAACACCATAACTGAGTTCTAGCCTCTCCTTCAGGTGTTTCTGAGCAGATGATAGCTTACCACGAGCCTTGCGCTTTTTCTGGCTTAATGACAGCCCTTCTGAAAAGAACAGAAAAAAAGGTTTCACACACCTGAATATTAGTAATTAAATATTAATTATAGTACCTTAAATGCTATATAATTGGCTATATAGTAGATCAAACAGACCTTGTAGTAAAGTATAAGTTATTATATTAATTTATTACTTACTTTTTTTAACTGGTGTTTGGTCCAGAAATGCTAGAACTGGTTCAACTGAAGTTGAAGGATTTTCCTTTATCAAGCAATCACTGTCATTGTCCAGATCTTGAATTGAAGAGATGTTACTCAAGCCACTGATAGTAGATGATTCATTTGAATCCTGCTCAGACTCGTTGTTTTCAGTGGTACTAAGTATAGTGGGGTTTTTCATTATCAGTGTCCAGCAGTTCACACACAACAATGAGTCTTTTTTCACTCTTCCAGCACATTTTTCAACAAGTACATCAGTCACTTTTCTAAGATTGATTGTTATGCGTTTCTTGTGTTTTTGAATAGGGTCCTGGCAGTATTTCAAGTGCCGAACCATTGTATTTTGATCTGTAAAGATATAGGATTTACAATTAGGTAATATATATTTTTTAGAAAATATATAGCTATACACACTTAATATTTTAGGCCTTGATAGTCTCTGAGGCTCATTAAAACACCATACCCACCAGCCACCCACAGTGCTGGCTGGAACTGTACTAACCTGTAGACAAGGAATTTTGCAACTGTGTGTGTTGATTCTGCACTTAGACAAGTAGCAACATGTTTCAACAGGTTTGTTTAGGCTACATGTGAGCTTAGTCTTCCCCTTTCACTATTATAACTATTATTGCCAGTGTAGATTAGCAGTGAAATACAATTTTTATTAAATTCTTGGAGCTTGAGGTCAAATTGATAGCTAAGATATAAAAATTCCTTGAAATGACAAGCAATTTATAAATATGGTGTTCACTTATAAGTTAGTTACATGAAAAGTACCAACATAAACAAACTTTTTATGATTGTTTCTATTAGTCAAGAACTCTGACTTTGTTTTTTTATCTATAAAAAATGTAATTTTAATTTCTATAGGTCAAATTATGAGCTTAAGTGTGAAAAAATAGGTAGAATTGACGCACAACTTATGAATATGGTGTTCGCTTATATGTTAGTTACATGAAAAATACTAACATAAACAAACTTTTTTTTGCTGATTCTAATAGCCAATGCCTATGCCTTCATTTTTTACATTTGAAAAAAAATTCTCATTTGATACCCCAGAGGTCAAATCGTGACCTCAAATTTTGGTTACAGTGTAACTTTTTTATTTTTCAACCTAGAGTTCTAAAACTTGCATATTTGGATTCCTTGTCGTTTTCTGATTCTAAATATATATACTTTTATATAATTATGACAATTATTACCCAAGTTATGGCTCGCCAAATGTTAGTAACCTCGCGAGTGACCTCAAATTGCCCGAGGTCATATCTCTTGAACCGTTGGTCGGATTGACCTTATAATTTCAGAAATGGATTCAGGGCTCACAAACTCCCTATAAACCAAATTTCAGCAAAATATGAGAGATGAGGGTGTTAATTTCAATTTCTTTTGGTTGATCTGACAGAGAATGACCCGCATATAGACTGGGAAATATTACAAACACCAGAAAGTAATGAGAGATTCTTAGACTGTATAATTGAGAATGGTTTAACCCAGTTAGTAAAGGAGCCAACCAGGGCCAATGCCATTCTAGATTTAATTCTAACAAATAATCAAGATACCTTCCAGGATATCTCGGTTTCAGAAACACTAGGTTCAGGTGATCATTGTATCCTTCGGTTTAATATTGTTTCTAATTCAAGACCTAGTGAAAATAAAGTAGAAGTTCCAGATTTTAAAAGAGGAAATATAAATGGACTAGTAAATGATCTGTGTCTAATAAATTGGACAGATATTCTACAGCCTGAACAGACAGTAACTAGTATGTGGGAAAAATTTAAAAGTATAATAATGAACATACAAAGGAAGCATATCCCAGTGTAAAATCAGAATTGGAAAAAATAAAAAACAACCTTGGATAAACTGCAATGTAAAAAGAGCAATCAGAGAAAAAACAAAAGCATTTCATAAATTCAAAAGAACTAAAAATGGCACAGACTCTGAAATATATAAAAGTAAAAGAAGCATTTGCAAGAAAGTAATCAGAGATAGCAAACGAGACCTGGAAAAAAGCCTAGCCAAGAATTCAAAAAACAATCCTAAGAAGTTTTTCAGTCACTTCAATTTGAAAAGTAGAGTGAAAAAGAAAATTGGCCCCCTCCATATAGATGATAAAACTATAGATGATGATCTTGAAATAACTGAAGAACTAAACAAATACTTCTCATCAGTATTCACAAATGAAAATTTAAATAATATTCCTGATCTTATACTACCAGGACAAGATAGAGAAATAAATGAATTAAGGGTAACAAAACTAGATATCCTAAAAGCAATAGATAAATTAAAAATGGAAAAATCTCTAGGGCCAGATGAAATGCATCCAAGTCATAAAAGCTGCCAAAAAGAATATAGCACAGGCACTAGAAACTATTTTTAATAAATCATTGATATGTACTGAAATTCCAGAGAATTGGAAGAAAGCAAATGTGGCTCCAATCTTTAAAAAAGGAAATAGAAACTTGGCAAAAAACTACAGACCCATCAGCCTCACCTCCATTATTTGCAAATTACTCGAAAGTATCATTAGAGGTAAAGTTACCAAGTTCCTTGAAGAGTGCAACCTTATAAATGATAGCCAGCATGGCTTTCGAAATAGAAGGTCCTGTCTAACCAACTTCATTGAATTTTATGATGGAGTCCTATTGCATTTGGACAATAAAGAGCCAGTAGATATAGTATACTTAGATTTTGCAAAGGCATTTGATACTGTTCCTCATGCAAGATTGTTGGTAAAAGTTAGAGCTCATGGTATAAGAGGTCATATAGCTGATTGGATAGAAGAATGGCTGAGAAATAGAAAACAGAGAGTTCATCTAAATGGAAATAAGTCTACTTGGAGACCCGTATTGAGCGGAGTCCCACAGGGGTCTATTCTAGGACCTCTGCTTTTTGTTGTCTATATAAATGATCTAGAGAAGGGCCTATCAAGTAAAACCTCAAAATTTGCTGATGATACAAAATTAGGCCATAATGTTAAGTCAGTAGCAGGAGCAATGACAATACAAAAAGACTTAGAGTAACAGCCTAGGCAGATAAGTGGGAGATGAAATTTAATGTTGATAAGTGCAAGGTTATGCATATTGGGCCAAAACATCCAGAATTTGAATACAATATGAATGCAATTTGGATTAAAAATGATGATAAAGAGAAAGACTTGGGTGTCACTGTGACAAATGAACTTAAACCCTCAAATCACTGTATGGTAATCAGAAATAAAGCAAATGCTAGACTCAATCTCATGCACACACACATTGAATACAAATCACCCAACATTATAAAGCAACTATACATGTGAGACCCCTCCTCGAATACTGCATTCAATTTAATAGTCCCTATTTGATACAAGATATTGAAAAACTGGAAAAAGTACAGAAATGAGCAACAAGAATGATCCCATCTCTAAGACAATTGACATATCAGGAAAGACTGGTGTATCTAAGCATGTTCTCATTAAAAAGGTGGTGGTTAAGGGGTAATATGATAGAGGTGTATAAAATGATAAAAGGGTTGGATAAGATAGATTTTGAGTCTCTTTTCATTAAAGATCACAATAATCAGACTAGAGATCATAGTATGAAATTATTTAAGCCAAGATGTAGAACAAATTTAAGAAAACATAGTTTTACAGACAGAGTAATTCAGTTTTGGAACAGTCTGACAGAAGAAGTGGTGACTTCATATACACTTGATTCTTTCAAAAGAAGGTTGAATAGTTTGATGTCTGCAAGGGACATCTGGTGATGGTGTTTAAGCCTATTTTTATTGCACGAATGGTACTAGTTTATTTCATATATATTATGTGCATTTGGGTGATAGATCCCACAGCTCAACACAGGTGTTGTGGGATATAGGGAGGCGGCATCTTGGGTTAGGGGATACTCTCTGTCCTTACACACCCTATTTAGAGAGATTCCTCTGCTGAGTGGTGCCCCCCATAGTACTGTGAGATATTGAAAAACTCATGATCTTCACTTGCCCCATAAGCACCTTTAAATGGGAGACCCAAAATGGGTGCACACACATTTCTACATTACTGTACAGTCTTTACAGCCACACCTACACTTTTCCTCCTGAGTATATATATTGTAATGTATATAAATTGTGACTTGGTCCGCAATTGATATGGACCGTGACTTATTTTTGGTTGGCACAGTACTGGTATTGATGGGTACCATAATGAAATTGACTGGATTCTTTGGACCTGATATATTTGCATGTCAGTTATAGGGTCATTCCATGTCAAGTCAGCCACCTAAAACACTCACCCCTTTCAATTTTGCTCATACTTGGCACAATAGCAGATATACATGCCAAACTTAAATTCCCAAATTATTAGAGCTGACTGACCTTTGGTTACTGAGATACAAGGTCACAAAGTTGTGACATTTTGACCTTTTTTGCGTTAAATGACTATTTTCAAAACGGTGTAACTAAAAAACTATTAAAGCTAGAGCATTGATTTTGGTCTCATTTTAAAGCTCTTTAGTAGCCCCTTGTTTATTGTCTCTTGTTAAATATCTCTACTATGAAAAATAAAAAAATCCCTTCAAAAGTTGACCTTTGACCTTGAATAATAAAAAAATACCTTCTCCTAAAAAATTCAATTTTTTTACATTAATACCTTGAGTCATATACAACAAAATCCCAAGAAGCTGTAAGTGGCTGATAACTAGTTCAATGTATAAAAAATAATGAATTCAAGCAACATTTTGAAAAAAGTCATTTTATACAAAAATTGTCAAAAAGTCATGACTTTGTGACCTTGTATGTCAGTAACCATTTTTGTCTAAGGTCAGCTCAATCTCTTACAAATACAACCCATATCTACATACTATCTGCAGCCTTCTACAAACAAGCAAATGCTTATTTTTAAATATTTGTTCTTTACCCACCTCACCTGTATGTTGTGCATGTATATGATGGTTTTCAGTAGTTGACAAGATTCTTGTGGGCCACCCAATTTATTGTGATTTCTAGAAGAGAAAACAATTTTTAATGTATACCTAGATAGCTACCTAATTAACAAATACGAGTAACATATTAAAATGTACATACAATATGTATAGGTATAGTGCTCATTGATTTCCATTTATCACAACTTAAAATGTACGCAGTGTGTATATATAGTTACATGACCATTTTAATTTTGAATTCTTACCTTTCTGTGCTGTAGATCTGCCAAAGCTTTGGATGCCTTCAAAGTAACTTCTTTGCAAATCCTGTATGTTCGTCCATTAGTAGTAGATGCCTCAACTTGTGTTAGAATATCTGAATATGGTAAGATTAATTCATCTGGTCGACCAGGATACACAAATGATGGGTTTGGGCCATGAGGATGAAGGAATGTGACTTTTACTTCTCTATTCTCTGGTATCTTTTCCAGCACATATGCCACCCACCAATGGCCATTATATGCAGCAGTAACAAAACCATGTATTTTCTCCTCAGTCACAACTTCTTCCTTTTCAGTAACTTTCTCAATATTTGAATAATCTGATAATGAATAATGTTTAACCTTAAGAGAAGTCAATGAAACTGGCTGTAAATGGTGTAATTTCTGTGTACCAGCAATAGTCCTTGCAGTTGAGTGTCTTTCTTGGAGAAGTTGGCTTTCCTCTTCATGCTCTTTATTGGTTGAAAAATGACATTTTATATTTACAATATTTTCACTTGCAAATGTATATAACTGTTCTGCAGTAAGGATCTGTTCATCATAAGGTCATTGTAGACTAGCTTTTGCAGCTAATCTCTTAACTGTGCCTCCAACACCATCACAGGGTCCCTTTCCATGACTTGTTGCAAAAAAATTCTATTCTGCCTCAATTCCAAAATCATCTCTGTGATGGCAAAGATTCAAAAAGTTTTTGCAGTTCTTATACTGTCCTGCACACCCATCTGAAAAGTAAATTATTTTGTGGATGGAACCGATGGATGAGATATTATCTTTTAGGAATTTTATCAGATGCTTTTGAAACAAATGTACAGCAACTGTGTTATGGATGTTACACTCTGAAATAATAACAAAGCTAAGGTGAGCAATCTCATCTTCCTTTTTATAGTAAATAACAAATGGATGTAGAGTAGCCATCTCATTGTTCCAGTGAAAGCTCTGAACCTCATCTTGAAGAATAAAGGAATAATTTTCAGCAAAATATCACACAGCAAGGACCTCACCATCTTTCAAAGACATTTTTGTTTCACGGTAATAAGTTGCTTGCATCTTTGTCTTGAAGTCATGTATCTGGTATTCTTTCAGTTGGTTACAGAATTGGTCAATATATTAATCTGTATTCAGTTCTACTGATTCAAGATTTGACCGATCTGTATTGGTCCACTTTTTAAAATTTATGATATCAATGAAGTTGTTTGTAAATATGTCCAGTAGTCTGTTTTTTAAATCTGATGGATCTCCACATTGTTCACATTGTCTGAGGCAGCATTTCTGTGAGGCAGGATTGCATTCCATAAAGGCAACACAATGACGTACATTCTTAATAGGTGTGTCATCATTTGCAGTTAGTTTTTCTAATTCAGCTCCTACAAACATAAGTTTGGCATTCTGATGAATTGTACAGACACATACTGAGTGAGTTCCTGTTGCTCTAGCAATAACACACTGCTTTGGACGCAATTCTGCAAATTTACTGAATCCCACCTTAACCAAAGGATTTCTTTCTTTGAAAATATGATAGGCTTCTTTTAAATTGCAAAGTAAAAGATGCTTTTGCAAATGTATCCTTCCTCTTTCATTGTCAATGATACTACAATAGTCTTTCTTTCCTGGCATTGTTCTACTGATGTCTTCTGAAAGATAAAATGCTTTAATAGCGTCAACAGTATCCTGTTTAATTCTTTTCCCACCCTTTGGATTTGGGTCTGAAAGGACACCTTTTTCTTCAACTATTTTTTTAGCAATAGATGCTGTATGCCTTGTTGTGTTAAATTCTGAAGCAATTTCCTAATGCTCCAACTTTTGGGCAATACAGTGAGGATTTTTATTTTATCACTTCTTTTAGTATTTTCATTTTTGAATTTTTCCTTGAGTTGATTTATTATTTCTAAACAGTCTACATCTCCAGATGGCTTCTTAAATTGTGAGTCAGAAATCTCTTTTCCTGCAACTGTTTCCGTTCTCTTCTTAACTGTCTCTGTCACCTTGCTTAGTTTTTTAGCTCCATATGACTTTTGCTCTACAAGCTTTCTCTTTTTTATGGGTGATTCACCAATTGAAACAAAAGAAGCATTCAAAGTACACATCTCATGGTTCTGCTCTGAAGTTGATGCATCACTATTGTCAACATTTTCAATTTTCTCAAGATCTTCAGGTGATTCACTCCTACAAGAAGAATCATCATTTATGTCTGAATTCAAAGTGCCTATTCCTTTCTCAGGCAAGGACTCAAGATGTTCTCTACACTGCTTACAAAGTCTGTGATGTAGTGTTAAGTGCAGATCGGGAAACTTATTTACAAGTTCCTGTGGTACAATTCTCAAACTCTTCTTTCGACACTGACCTTTGTGACGCAGCAAAGGATCAGCACACTTCTGTTTCAGTTTTAAATGTTCCATGTTTGTACTCTGAAATCACAAAAGCACAAAGAAAATCCTGAAAAGAAAACAATGAACAATTAATGAATTATTAAATAAATTTTTATACATGTATTTAGTAAAAATAAATTAACTTTAACTTGAAGTCAGGAGTCAACTCTGTAAAGTTGACAGTACTTATATACTAGTTGGGCCTTTGGATCAGCGCTACTCCAGTAGATTTGGGGCTGTCGAGGGGTTTAACCCTGGTTGTCTTTTAAAAGACTTCTTTTGGCACAGGTCACAAAAAGGTTTTTGAACTAATAATGTTAAGTTGAACTAAGTCTTCACTGACACTATATCAGAACAGAACTTTTAAATAAATGAACTGACAAAAAAAATCTAAAATTGAAGAATGATGCCAACTTCATTTATTTTTTATACATTGAACTAGTTATCAGCCACTTACAGCTTCTTGGGATTTTGTTGTACATGACTCAAGGTATTAATGTAAAAAAATTGAATTTTTTAGGAGAAGGTATTTTTTTTTATTCAAGGTCAAAGGTCAACTTTTGAAGGGATTTTTTTTTTTTCACAGTAGAGATATTTAATAAGAGACAATAAACAAGGGGCTACTAAAGAGCTTTAAAATGAGACCAAAATCAATGCTCTAGCTTTAATAGTTTTTAGTTACACCGTTTGAAAATAGTCATTTAACGCAAAAAAAAGGTCAAAATGTCACAACTTTGTGACCTTGTATCTCAGTAACCAAAGGTCAGTCAGCTCTAATAATTTGGGAATTTAAGTTTGGCATGTATATCTGCTATTGTGCCAAGTATGAGCAAAATTGAAAGGGGTGAGTGCAAAAAGTGCCATTTTGTGGCTGAGTTGACATGGAATGACCCTATAAATAGATATAGTGTGTAACATATTTGTGGATAGTAGCCTATTATGACTTTGATCCTCTGGATCCAGAGATTCTATCTTTAGTTTTAAATTGATAATTAATTAGTTTTAAGTTGATACTTAATTAGTTTTGTAAAAATTGGTTATTGCCAATGTACAGGCAATTTTTACATAGTGGAGCCACCTCGATAGGCCGAAGTGGCCCCTAGTGTGCCCACTATAAAAATTTCTTATGTTCTTATGGGATCATTCTTGTTACTCATTTCTGTACTTTTTCGTTTGTCAATATCTTTTATCGGATCAATCCCAGAATAGGCACCTGAAATCATTTTTAGGTGCTTAATCTGGGATTGAGGCAAAACACAGGTGCTTAATCTGGGATTGAGGAGAAAAAAATATAAATAGTTTTTAGAGATATAATTTCATTGTTTTTATCAATATTTGAAAAAAATCAACTCTAACCTAACCTATACCAATTTATGTAGCAAGATAGATTTGCTTCAGATGGATTCAGAAACATTCGGGCTCATATTGCAGGAATTTATAATATCTAAAATTTTTCTTTATTCATTAAACCACTTTAAACCTTTTATAACTTTGCCTTTATTCATTTGTAATAAATTTTGTATAAACAATAAATTTTTGTAATCATCAGGGTTTTTTTTATTTAATTCCTTGCAAGGTGCCTATTCTGGGATTGAGGTTGAACGCAGGTGCTTCATCTGGGATTGAGGTACATCAGGTACCTATTCTGGGATTGAGGTTGAACGCAGGTGCTTCATCTGGGATTGAGGTACATCAGGTGCCTATTCTGGGATTGACCCCTTTTATCAAATAGGAACTATTAAATTGAATACAGTATTTGAGGAGGGGTCTCACATATGAAATATATAGTTGCTTTATAATATTGGGTGATTTGTATTCAATGTGTGTCTGCATGAGACTGAGTCTAGCATTTGCTTTATTTCTGATTACCATACAGTGATTTGAGGGTTTAAGTTCATTAGTCACAGTGACACCCAAGTCTTTCTCTTTATCATCATTTTTAATCCAAATTGCATTCATATTATATTCAAATTCTGGATTTTTTGGCCCAATATGCATAACCTTGCACTTATCAACATTAAATCTCATCTCCCACTTATCTGCCCAGGCTGTTATGGTACTCTGTCTAAGTGTTTTTGTATTGTCATTACTCCTGCTACTGACTTAACATTATGGCCTAATTTTGTATCAGCAAATTTTGAGGTTTTACATGATAGGCCTTTCTCTAGATCATTTATATAGACAACAAAGAGCAGAGGTCCCAGCACAGACCCCTGTGGGACTCCGCTCAATACGGGTCTCCAAATAGACTTATTTCCATTTAGATGAACTCTATTTTCTGATTCTCAGCCATTCTTCTATCCAGTCAGCTATATGACCTCTTATACAATGAGCTCTAACTTTTACCAACAATCTTGCATGAGGAACAGTATCAAATGCCTTTGCAAAATCTAAGTATACTATATCTACTGGCTCTTTATTGTCCAAATGCAATAGGACTCCATCATAAAATTCAATGAAGTTAGTTAGACAAGACCTTCCATTTCAAAAGCCATGCTGGCTATCATTTATAAGGTTGCACCCTTCAAGGAACTCAGTTACTTTACCTCTAATGATACTTTCAAGTAATTTGCAAATAATGGAGGTGAGGCTGATGAGTCTGTAGTTTTTTGCCAAGTTTCTATTTCCTTTTTTAAAGATTGGAGCCACATTTGCTTTCTTCCAATCCTCTGAAATTTCAGTACATATCAATGATTTATTAAAAATAATTTCTAGTGCCTGTGCTATTCTTTTTAGTAGCTTTTATGACTATTGGATACATTTCATCTAGCCCTAGAGATTTTTCCATTTTTAATTTATCTATTGCTTTTAGGATATCTAGTTTTGTTACCCTTAATTCATTCATTTCTCTATCTTGTCCTGGTAGTATAAGATGAAGAATATTATTTAAATTTTAATTTGTGAATACTGATAAGAAGTATTTGTTTAGCTCTTCAGTTATTTCAAGATCATCATCTATAGTTTTATCATCTATCCGCGGTCAGGTAGCTAACTGGTTAGAAGAATGGCTTCGTGTTAGGAGGCAGAGGGTCGTAGTTAATGGTAGTGAATCGGGGTGGTTAGAGGTAGGTAGTGGTGTCCCACAGGGTTCAGTGTTAGGCCCATTGTTATTCGTAATTTACATTAACGACATAGATGTAGGATTGATTAGTAACGTGTCAAAATTCGCGGACGATACTAAAATAGGCGGTAAGGTTGTTAACGAGGACGATAGAAATAGGATCCAAGACGATGTAGATAGGATTATGGAGTGGACGGATAAGTGGCAGATGCAATTTAACGTAGATAAATGTAAAGTTTTGCATATAGGTTCTCGCAACAATAATTACGTGTACACGATGGATGATAGGGATTTAGCGAGCGTTGACGAGGAAGTAGATTTAGGCGTACGCGTAACTAAAGATTTAAAGGTTAGGAACCAGTGCCTGGAGTCTTGCGCAAAAGCTAATAGGATGTTAGGCTTCATAGCGCGTAATTTCGAATTTAAATCGAAGGATATTATATTGCCCCTTTACAAGTCCCTAGTCAGGCCTCATTTGTAATATGCCGTTCAGTTTTGGTGCCCGTACTTGCGTGAGGATATTGATAGGTTAGAAAGGGTTCAGCATCGTGCCACGAAACTTATTCCGGCATTGCGCAATAAGCCTTATGAAGATAGGATTAAAGTGTTAGACTTGTATTCACTCGAAACTAGGAGATTAAGGGGGGAGCTTATTGAAGTTTTCAAAATCGTTAATAACATCGATAACGTAAATTTTGACAAATTGTTCACTTTCGATAATAGTAATACTCGCAATAACGGATTCAAGTTGCGTGGCAGACGTTTCATTACTAATATCGCTAAAAACTTCTTTACGTTTAAAGTAATTGATAAATGGAATAATCTTCCCGCATCAGTCGTTCATTCTACCAGCGTTAATGTGTTTAAGAACCGTCTTGACAGACATTTTAAAAATATTAACGTTGTTTAAAATTAAAAAAGAAAGTTAACAACAGGAGCTCTGGTGGTGGTGCTCGAGGATGAGTCTGTTGACGATGAATGCCAGCTTGTGACATGCCAGCGTGATGCCAGCAATAAAAAAATAAAAAAAATAAAAAAAAAAATTAGACTAACACGAATGTAGATGTAGCTCATAGCGTAAACTAACCCACTTTTTGTTTAACTTTACCTACTTTTTTTTTTTCTTATCCTCCTTACTTTGCATGTCTCTAACTCTTTTCTTGCATGTTTGTAGTTTGCATGGTATGACAGTGAGTTAAGACTGTGTTTGCATGGTTTGTAAGCGTTCTTATTTTACTTCTTTTCATCTTTCACCCCTCTCCTATATTCTCCGACTATTTTTCTGACTTGTCGGCAGTGGCCGGCGGATGATGATGGTGAGACTTTTTCCCTCTTTTTCTGAATGAATGTTAACCCACGAATGATAGGTGTTGCTCCTTACTTAACCCCTTATTCTCCTCTCTTCTCTTAACCCCCTACTCTCTCCTTTCTCTCGGGCTAGCCTTAGAGTGGATCTTAGGGTCTTTGTTAGCCTTAGCTTCTGTAGATCTGTAGATCTATATGGATGAGGGTCAATTTTCTTTTTCACTACTTTTCAAATTGAAGTGACAAAAACTTTTTAGAATTATTTTTTAAATTCTTGGCTAGGCTTTTTTCCAGGTCTCATTTGCTATCTTTGATTACTTTCTTACAAATGCTTCTTTTACTTTTATATATTTTAGTCTATGCCATTTTTAGTTCTTTTGAATTTATGAAATGCTTTTGTTTTTTCTCTGATTACTCTTTTTACATTGCAGTTTATCCAAGGTTATTTTTTATTTTTTCCAATTCTGATTTTATACTGTGGGATATGCTTCCTTTATATGTTCATTATTATACTTTTAAATTTTTCCCACATACTAGTTACTGTTCATTCAGGCTGTAGAATATCTGTCCAATTTATTAGACAGAGATCACTTACTAGTCCATTTATATTTCCTCTTTTAAAATCTAGGACTACTACTTTATTTTCACTAGGTCTTGAATTACAAACAATATTAAACCAAAGGATACAATGATCACCTGAACTTAGTGTTTCTGAAACTGAGATATCCTGTAGTTAATGTACAGCTAGTAGATGCGTAACAATCTGCAATTAGCAGAGATCAATTGGATCTTAATTTTGCATATAACTGTATTTATGGTTTGTTTATATTAACAGTGGAGACACCCAGATGGGCCGAAGGGCCCCTAGTGTGCCCACTATAAAATTTTTACCATGTTACCATGTAAACCTAGGCCCACCGTCCGACATCCAAAGGTAAAGTGGTCCTTACTAAAGTCCTACTCTAAGCCTAATCAATTTTCTTACCTGCATACGAATTTGAAACATCTAAAACACTTTTAGATCTCCATGAACCGAGTAAAACTCCAACAACCCTTTTTTTACTGCCAATTTTGTGCATTCGCGTGTAATGATCTACAACACTTAACAAAACTAAAGGATGAACAATTACTTTGGAAACGGGCAACGTTTCAGAAGACATCTTTACTAATAACAATAACTAGGTATTAAATGTATTCAAGAAATGTTTTTGTTAAAATATAAAATACACAAACGAGTATCACTTATGCCCCACTTTTCGTTTATAAAATTTGTCGCCACACGCTAAACTACTAGCCTGGAAAATGGAAATGATTCTTAATTTTCAACTTTCTTCGTATTCTTCTTAAAGTCAGAGTAAAGCACAGGCCCAGCATTAACAAAGTTCACAAAAGTCAGAGCAAAAATTATAACATGATTCGAAACTCCTCCCACTTATCGTTTCTCTCTCTCTCTCTCTTCTGCCATCGAGTGTTTGGAAGTAGAACTAAATTACTCGCGAAAAAATGTCACTAATTTAAATTGTTTTAATATTGGTTTTAATATTGGGCAATCCTGAACAATTTTGGCAGTGACAAGGAGCACCATCATGTTGATAGACGACGGGGATAGGATTGTTAGTACCGTCGTCTATCAACATGATGGTGCTCCTTGTCACTATGCCAAAATTGTTCAGGATTATCTAAATGGACGTTTTCCAAATCGCTGGATCGGACGCGGAAGCAACAGACCTTGGCCAGCGAGATCACCAGATTTAACCCCTTTAGATTTCTTTGCATGGGGCTTTATCAAATCGCACGTCTATCAGACGAAGATTACGAGTCTTGAAAACTTACGTACACGTATACGAACTGCTGCAGATAACATAACCCCGCAAATGCTCCAGAATGTGTTTAGAAATGCTGCGGAACGATTTGAGTTGTGCAGGGATACTGATGGGCGTCACGTCGAATTCTACTCTTAATTATTTAATAAATGTTACCACTTTATCATTTTATGATTGAATTCCATATAATTTCCAAGTGCTTCACAAAAATATATCCTGACTTTATGTACACCCTGTATACTGTGTAAAATTAGATACTGTGTATATACTATTTCTAATCCAAGAGAGCGCTCCCTTGAGGAATGACGTGTAACATTTGTAGGCTCCGCCCATCGTGCGCCATCTTGAATCTGGGAGCTCGTAGTTGTAAGAAATTATGGACTAGTTCTTCAGTTTTGCTACCGTAAGGTTGTGCTCCGCTTAAATTGCAATTGATTCTCTTTGTTATCTTAAACGTTTAACTTAGTTTAAATTCCTTTTGAAAGGCGCGTTCATAACCTTGTTTAGGCTACTGTTGCCACTAGTTGTTGGTAATTTAATTTTAAGTTTGTCCTATTTCGGACTCAGGAGCCATTTTGCTCCTTGTGTATATATTGTAAATATTTTAAATTAGGCTATAAACATAATTATTTAGATAAGCAGAAATAGTTCATTTAAATTTAAGTTAAGTTTAGATCGCTGATGGTAATTTACATTAAGTATTACCGTGGGATTTAAACTGATCATTACGTATTGGGTTACGTAACTCCCCTTTTGTCTGCTCTGTGGATTTGAGGAGTCCTTGAAATTAATAATTTCGACTCCCCCTATCCCCGGAGTGGATTTAAAAGTAGGTCAAGGAGTGGTTAACTTGCTGGCCATTATTTACTAGATCAGTCATTCAGACTCAGTCGAGTTTAACTTGGGTACGGCTTGGGTCGAGGTGGTGATTGGCCTCAAGAACTTCGTTACTCGAAGAGCTATCACCCTTCGATTCTGTGGCTGTTCATCCGAGGTTTGGTATAGGGAGTTCCACCCAGGCCCTAAGTCGCTCATTTTGTGTGGGACCTCCAAACTGCTCCGAACCGCAGTTGAGGTCAGAGCGCGTCTCGATTGAAGGCTGATTAATCCCGGCAATTGAGTCAGGGTGGGTAGCCCCCTCGAGTCCCCACATAATTTGATCCTTCGAACCGGATGTTTATAGCCTGATTAACCAGCTCTCTTAGCTAAGTTCGGTTCTGATTATAGGGTGTTAACTTTTTAGCCCATAATCAGCCTTTTTAAAATGTCTTCCGAATATCAATTGGTTAAGGCCCTCACCCCAGCTGGCAAAGATCTCGGCTATGAAGACGAAGAGCTCAGAGATTGGGTATCTAAAATGCAAATAGCTGAGCGTCAGCGAAGGGCTGAAGAGTTGGACATGAGAAAGATCGAATCAGCAGCGAAAGCCCGTGCTGAGGAATCAGCGGCGAAAGCCACTGCTTAGGAATCGGCAGCGAAAGCCACTGCTGATGAGTTGACAAAGTTGGAGCTCGAATTTGAGCAAACGATTAAGGTTAAAGAGCTAGAAATCGAGCAAGAACGCATGAGAGCGCAGGCTAACTGGCCCTCAAAGGAAGATGGGCTTTATAGGGTTGCAGGTAATTCAGTAAAGTTGCCGCAATTGCAATTACCAATTTTTGAGGGTAAACCCACTCATTGGTTTCAATTTTTTTATAGTTTTAATTCATCAGTACATACGCACACGGATCTTGCCGGTTCTCAGAAATTTACTTATTTAAGAGGCCAACTACGGGGAGAGGCTTTGAAGCTCCTCGAAGGGTTTTCATTAACCAATAATGATTACGAAGAAGCATTTAAACCACTTCAAGAAACTTTTGGGAAACCACAGCGCATCATTCAGGCGCATATTTACGCCTTGTTCGATCTAAAGCAGTGGTTCTTAACCTTTTTACTACCATGCCCCCTCTAGGAATTGGTCCTTCCCTCCACGCCCCCCTTCAATCAAAATAACATTCTCAATAACTTCTCAATATTAGCCCATGCTCTCGTTAAGAGAATAACAAATACAATTAGAGAAATTCCTGTTTCTAGGGGGGCGCGCCCCCCGGTTAAGAACCACTGATCTAAAGGGTCCCGCCGCAAGCGCTAAGAACTTGGAAGCATTCCGGTCCGAATACGAGTGCCACTTGAGAAGATTAAAATCCTCAGGAGTTAAAGTAGAAGATGCTGGTTTTGTTTTAGCCGCTCTTCTTATTAGAAAGTTACCTAATAAAGTTAGGGATAATTTAAATAGGGCCGCAAGGTCTAATTACTGGGAGTTAGACGCCTTTCGGGAGGCCATGAATGCCGAAATAGAACACATGCAATGATGCAAGACGTTGAACCTGAAGTGAAGGTGGAAATGTCGGTCCCCAATAAGAGGGAACAACATAGTCGCAGAAAAGGAAAAGATTCACCCTACGAGAAATATAATAAATTTATAGCAAGCAACTTTAACGTCACTGCTAAATCAAAGGGAAAAGGCAGGCAAAAGACGGACTCAGAAGTTCGTAAACCATCCTGTAAATTGTGTTTTAAGGAACATGTTGTGTCGAGTGTGATTCGTATAAACATGGTAAGAGTAGGGCAGAACGAGCAAAGGAGATACACTTATATACGCTTTGTCTCGGAAATAACCATGTAGTTAATGACTGCCGGAGCAACGAGACTTACCGACGTTGTGAGTTGAGGCATAATACTGCTTTGTGTTATAAGCGGATCGAAGAACCGGTATAAGTCGAAAATACGACTACTGTATCAGCAGCTGCGTCTAACCAGGTACCGAAACTAGCCTCGGGTATTGCGTTGCCAACAGCCATGCTCGAACTAAGAACGGGTAAAGGCGTAAAGCGCGTGCGGACGTTATTCGATCAGTGCGCCCAGCGCACCCTCTTGCTTAAGACCACCGCACGCAAATTGCACTTAAAAGCTAATTCAACTATAACCCTCTCGATCGATGGTTATGACACAGAAGGAAAGTCGCAAACTTACGACACAGTACATCTCCAAATTAATTCTTCTAGGGGTTAATGTACAAGTGGAAGCAATCTTGGTAGAAACATTGCCTTCTCGAATAAATATCCCAGGCTTGCAGGCTACGGTACACTCTCTAAAAAAGAGAGGTATCATGGTGGCCGACCATATTACGTCGGACTATATTGGTAATGTGGATTTACTAATCGGGGCAGATTTCTACAACCAATTTATAACTGGCCATAAGGTTGTAGATAAAGTACATTTATTGAAATCCCCCATGGGGTACCTAATATCTGGTCCTTTATGTGAGCATGGGAATGAATTCGCGGAGGTATTCGTAGTTACCTCCGCGAATTCATTCCCATGCTCACATAAAGGACCAGATATTAGGTACCCCATGGGGGATTTCAATAAATGTACTTTATCTACAACCTTATGGCCAGTTATAAATTGGTTGTAGAAATCTGCCCCGATTAGTAAATCCACATTACCAATATAGTCCGACGTAATATGGTCGGCCACCATGATACCCCTCTTTTTTAGAGTGTGTACCACTTCCCTTCAAGGGTTATGGTCACTGGATACGATAGGCATTCGCCTTCATCCAGATCCTCAACAAGACCAAACTCTGAAGATGGTTAATGATAATATTGATTATAGAAATGGTCAATATATCACCAAATTACCATGGAAGCCCAACCATCCTAAATTAAAGGACAATTATGGGTTGGCTTGGGGTAGATTAAATTCTACTTTAAACCATCTAAGATCTAAACCCGAACAGCTACAACTTTATGACAAAGTGATAAAGGAACAACTTGAAAAGGGTTTTATAGAGGAGGTAAAGCCTACTACTATTCTACTGCCCAAAGGTAAAGGTGTACATTACTTAGCTCACCATGGAGTCAAAAAGGATTCCGCGACTCCGCTTCTGCGCGTAGTTTTTTGATTGTTCTGCTGGTAACCCCAGTTTGAACCAATGTTTATATTCGGGACCGTCTTTAGTGGAAGACATTGGTCACATACTTTTACGTTTTCGTCTTAAATGTTACGCATGTATCAGTGACATCGGCAAGGCTTTTTTAATGATAGGCTTACACGAGGAGGATCGAGATGTGACTCGATTTTTGTGGATTAAGGAGCCACACAAGCCGCACTCGTGTCTAGTTACCTATCGGTTTAAAACGGTATTGTTTGGTGCAACATGTAGCCAATTCTTGCTGAATGCGACGATCGCGGACCACCTACAAAAGAAAAACTCCCCTACCGCCCTTGCTATTCGAAGAAATTTGTATGTAGATAACTTACATGGAGTAGCTGATAATGAAACTGATCTTATTAAATACTACCATGATTCTAAATTACTTTTGGGAAAGACCAATCTTCACCTAAGAGAGCGGGCCACGAATTCACTTTCATTGAAAGTAATCACTGATAAGCATGGTGATGGTTTCTTGGAATCAAAACCGGTAATTAACGTACTTGGTATAGCCTGGAAACTGACTAATGATACCATGTCTTACCCAAAAAGGGAGTTTGGTTTAGATAATCCTACCAAATGTAGTGTCCTAAGTAAAACAGCTAGTTTATCCGACCCGTTAGGTTATCTTTTGCCAGTCACCATACGTACGCGTATATTGTTGCAGGAAATATGGCGAGTAAAACTTGGCTGGGATGAGCCCCTCCCCCTTTACTTAGCTCAGATTTGGCATACAGTAGCTCGAGACTTGGAAGAAGTGTGTTCATACACTGTACCTCGTCAGGCAATTAATGCATCTGAAATCGAGATTCATGCCTTTTCAGATGCTAGCTCGAAAGCTTATGGTACTGCGGTGTATCTAGTAGCTAACCAACGTGCCTCATTAGTCTTGGCCAAAGCCAGAGTAGCACCGCTAAGGGGTTTAACTATCCCACAATTGGAATTGACAGCAGCAACGCTGTCAGCACGTTTGATAAAATACGTGATGGATAATTATTCAAATGAGCTATTATTCACTGCTATCCATTGCTGGTCAGATAGTGCCGTAGCTCTGCATTGGCTACATTCGGATAAACCATTAAAACCTTTCAATCGCAACCGGGTCGATGATGAAGTCTGGCATTTAATTCCGACCGCAGAATGGCATTATGTAAGCAGTGCTGACAATCCCAGTGATTTAATTTCGAGAGGGATTACTTATGGCCAGCTTGTAGTAACCAACAAATGGGAACAGGGACCGGTTTGGTTACCGTATCCCCAAGAGTGGCCTCAAAATCACAAGCTCCACCTAAACCAAAAGAATTGTGATGTTAGTAATGGAGGTTGGTCCGTTTGCGAACCCCTAGTTTCAGCTGTCATGGCAAGGCCTAGTGTGATAGACTTTAATAGGTTTAGCCAATTGTCTAAATTGATAAAAACGATGGCCTTAGTACAGCGGTTTATTCAGATATTACGCAAAAGTTCGGCTCCCAAAACTACCCACTCGTTCACGAGTCAAGTTTACCGTAACAGAATTGGAAGGGTCGAAGACTAGTCTGATAAAGATCGTGCAATTTGAAGACTTCCCAGATAAGATTTCCTATTGTCGGGGTAGTTCGAATAAAAGACCACCAAATTTAGCTAACCAGTTACAGCTAAATCTGGAAAACGGAATTCTTAGATGTGAAGGCCAACTTAAATATTCTGAACTTACCTACGGTGGGAAGTATCCTATACTTCTTCCATCTGGACACGTATTTACTAAACTAGTCATATCTAAGTGTTTTCACGTTGGAATGACACACGTAGTCGCACACCTGAGACTGCAATGGTGGATACCGAAAATCCGACAAACGGTAAAATCTGTTTTAAAAGCTGGTACAACCTGCAAGAGGCTACAAGGATTAAGATATAAAGCTCCAATGCAACCTCATCTTCCGAAAGAAATGATAACCGAATTAAGTCCCTTTCAAGTAACAGAAGTGGATTACACCGGGGCGTTAATGATTAAAGATCGAGATAAAGTATTATCTAAACGGTACATTGCGCTCTTTACATGTGCAGTAACTAGAGCCGTTCATTTAGAAGTGGTAGAAGATAATTCATCCGAGTCCTTTTTGAGAGCCTTCCGTAGATTTGTCGGAAGAAGATCTTACTCTAGGCTTATGCTCAGTGATAATGCTTCGACGTTCACCGCTTCTGCAAGGTTTTTGAAGACATCCCACAGAGATACCTCCATCAACCAAAGTCTCATCCGCCAATCGTGCGAATGGAGATTTATACCTTCACGAGCACCTTGGTTCGGGGGTTTTTGGGAACGGCTCACAGGACTGACGAAAATTGCCATCAAGAAAATTTTAGGTCGGACACTACTAACGTCAGAGGAGCTCTGTACCTTGATAGGAGAGGTTGAAGCAAGGTTGAATGACAGACTTTAACTTACGTCAGTGGAAATCTTGATGAACCGATGCCTCTCAGCGCGTCGTTACTACTGATGGGAAACCGGTTGGATATACCGTTGCCACCGGTACAAGATCCGGACCCGGATTTTATGTCGACTGTTTCTCTTAACAGGAGACATCGGAAATATAGACAGATTGTCTCTCAATTCTGGAATAGGTGGCGTCGCGAGTACGTTACATCTCTTAGAGACTTAGAGAGACAGTGGTGTTACGTACCAAAGAAAGGACCACGGTATCAAGACCTATTACCAAATTAATTCCATTGGAAGTATCTGACTCCTCATATGGGGAAGCAGTGAAACAACCCCGTTCTGGTACAGACCAAGGGCTCGACAAACTCGTGACGCGGCGGTACAAGCGCGTCAAAGAATACAAAGTCAGTTAAATGACTAATGGTACATACGTTGTATGTACATCTCCCCCCGGGGAGTATGTGGGAATAATTTCAACAGTATTTAAATGTATATTTGTAAAATTAGATACTGTATATACTATTTCTAATTCAAGAGAACGATCCCTTGAGAAATGACGTGTAACATTTGTAGGCTCCGCCCATCGTGCGCCATCTTGAATCTGGGAGCTCGTAGTTGTAAGAAATTATGGACTAGTTCCTCAGTTTTGCTACAGTAAGGTTGTGCTCCGCTTAAATTGCAATTGATTCGCTTTGAAATCTTAAACGTTTAACTTAATTTAAATTCCTTTTGAAAGGCGCGTTCATAACCTTGTTTAGGCTACTGTTGCCACTAGTTGTTGGTAATTTAATCTTAAGTTTGTCCTATTTCGGACCCAGGAGCCATTTTGCTCCTTGTGTATATATTGTAAATATTTTAAATTAGGCTATAAACATAATTACCGTAAATTGCGGCGTACAAGTCGACCTGGCGTATAAGTCGACCTCAAAATTTTCAGCTCAAAATTCTGGTTACTCTGGTATACTCGCCGTATAAGTCGACCCCCAAACAAAAGCTAGGCTAGAATTGGAATGTGGATACAGCCTATAGCGAAAGCGACAATGTTTAAGGACAATGTTCGTTTGGAGTGGAATAAATGGATGGTTGAGGGAGAAAAGTCATTCACAAAGGGTGGTAATATGCGTGCTCCACCACTGGATGTGTTGTGCGATTTTGTGATAAAGTCTTGGGAAGCTGTTCGTGTAGAAATTGTTGTAAAATCGTTCAAAAAATGTGGGATTTCAAATGCAATGGATGGGGAAGAAGATGATTTGTTGTGGAGAGACGGTGACGAGGAGGATGACAGCGAAAGCAACGAAGACGAAGTTGGATCTTCCAGTGAATCGGATTCGTATGCAGACCTCGAAGGATATTAAAATGTGTTCATACATACTTTCATTGTCAATAAAATATAATTTTGAAGCAAAATTACCGTAATCTTGGAGTTACGGTAAAATTTTAACTGTTTATCTTAGGCCTAAGGTTTTAATTACAGTAATAATGTCATTGTGTGTATAATCAATAAACTGTCATTATGTATCGTTAACTGTCATTACCCCTGTAGTGTCTTGTTTAGATAGGCTTGTTTACCACTCTGTGTAGAGGTTCACTTTTTATACCCAGCGTATAGGTCGACCCTAAGTTTTGGAGAGATTTTTTCATGCTTAAAAAGTCGACTTATATGCCGCAATTTACGATATTTAGATAAGCAGTAATATTTCATTTAAGTTAAGTTTAGATCGCTGACGGTAATTTACATTAAGTATTACCGTGGGATTTAAACTGATCATTACGTATTGGGTTACGTAACTCCCCTCTTGTCTGCTCTGTGGATTTGAGGAGTCCTTGGAATTAATAATTTCGATTCCCCCTATCCCCGGAGTGGATTTAAGAGTAAGTCTAGGAGTGGTTAACTTGCTAGTCATTATTTACTCGATCAGTCATTCAGACTCAGTCGAGTTTAACTTGGGTACGGCTTGGGTCGAGGTGGTGATTGGCCTCAAGAACTTCGTTACTCGAAGAGCTATCACCCTTCGATTCTGTGGCTGTTCATCCAAGGTTTGGTACATGGAGTTCCACCCAGGCCCTAAGTCGCTCATTTTGTGTGGGACCTCCAAACTGCTCCGAACCGCAGTTGAGGTCAGAGCGCGTCTCGATTGAAGGCTGATTAATCCCGGCAATTGAGTCAGGGTAGATAGCCCCCTCGAGTCCCTACAAAAACAAACTACTTAAATTTTGTCAAGCCAGCTCCGAGGTTGACTGAAGAAAACTCCGAGTTACTTTTTCGTAATCAAACAAATCTGACATCCGTTTCCTGTGCAAACGTGTATTTTTTTTATATATCTTCACTTGAAAAAATCTAGTTTTTATCTAGTGATTTCACCATTTTTTTTGTATTTTTCCTCTTCATTTATGCTACTTTAGAAGCTTTGTAAATAGTTTAAAGATAATTATATCATTGGTCAACAAAATAATTGTTTTTTCTGTCACAAGTATCGAAGTAAGTGAGCCTAACAGTATTTTTTACGCTGAATTCGAATATGTTGTTAGATTTTCTCCATTACGCAAGGTTTTTATGTGGCACAGTTATATTTTAATAAAAAATGTATATTTCTATATTAATGCATGGCCTTTGTACTTACCTAGGCTGACCATACGTACCGTTTTGAACGGGACAGTACCATTTTGTATGGGTTTTTGTATGGGTTCTGTCACTGAAGAATAATTGTAAGCTCAATATGTTTATGTACTTACTTTTTCATGAATACAGAATATTACATAACCCCCGTCCCTTTTTTGCCATCCCAATGTCCCGTTTTTGTCTCAAGGAAATATGGTTAGCCTATACTTACCTAAAAGGTGACATTGGTTGATTTTCTGCTGTATTTCGCCTGTGGAACATCTCTCTTGAGGGTCAAGCAGTAGTCAGCCAGCATACTTGGGCTCCACTTGCCCTGGTACCGCTTTTCCATGTTGGAAATGTCTTGATGAAAGCATTCCCCGTGCTCGTCACTGACAGTGCCAAGGTTTTCAGGGAAGAAGTCCAAGTGGGAGTGTAAGAAATGTATTTTTAGGGACATATTACATCCCATAGCTTTGTAGGCCTTCAAAAGATCACTCACTATTTCTTCGTAGTTTTCGGCCTTATGATTTCCCAAAAAATTCTTAGTAATATTTTTGAATGATTGCCACGCAGCTCTTTCCACTTCATTCAGCTGATCTTCGAATTGCTCATCATTTATCAACTCCCTTATTTGAGGACCTACAAATATCCCTTCTTTGATTTTAGCATCACTTAGCCTCGGAAATTTATTCTTTAAGTACAGAAATCCCGTACCATTTTGATCCATCGCCTTAACGAAATTTTTCATCAGTCCAAGTTTGATGTGCAATGGAGGTAAGTAAATTAGTTGAGGATTAACCCGTGGCTTATTCACCACATTTTTCTTTCCTGGAATAAATGATTCTCGTTTTGGCCACTGCTTTTGTATGTAGTGATTTTTTGTTCCTACTGTTCCATTCACACAAGAAACAGCAGTGCTTAGTATAAATAGTATATCCAAGTTGCAAGCCGAGCAAAAGAGCAATCACTTTCAAGTCCCCACAAATATGCCAGGAATATTTCTCATACCTAATACTTGTCAAGAGAAGTTTCGTATTGTCATATGACTCCTTCATGTTGACAGCATGAGCTAAAGGCACTGACGAGTATTTACTTCCGTTATGGAGAAACACAGCCTTCAAGCTAAGTTTTGAGGAGTCAATGAACAAGCGCCACTCCGTTGTATTGTGTTGATGCCCAAGGGCCTCCATGAGAGAAGCAGCATCATTATAAAATACTAGACCATTTTCTTGAGAAAAAATTTTTAAATTCATCCTGGCGGTTGCGGAAAAAACATATTTTAGTGCCCTGCTGGAGAAGATTCCATCCTTTCAATCTTGAAGCTAAAATTTCAGCCAGTTTTTTAGACAAATTTAAATCACGAACGAGGTCATTAAGATCTCCCTGAGTTATTAAATGAGGTTCCGAGGAAGGACCACTTGCTTCAAATGTTGGGTCACTATCAAATTGTTCTCCTACCTGGTCTGGATGAACTTCATCAGCATCGGAGTCATCTTCGTCCATGGTCACATTTTCTGGTGGTTTCGGTACGGGTAACTCTTCACTGTGTGGAACAGGTCTCATTGCTGACGGTAAATTAGGATATTTCACCGTATGTTTGGACTTAGAAGTAATCCCTGATATGTTTGTTAAACAGAAATAACAGTCTGATGAATGGTCTTTCGGTTCTCTCCAAACCATAGGCACGGCGAAGGGCATGTGACGAGAACTATTTTTCCAACCAGTTAGAAGCCTAACACGTCACACATCAAATATGAGGGGCCCAGTACTTATCTTGGTCACCTAGTTTGCACCCAAAATAAAGCTTATAACATTTTTTAATCAGTGGAGTAATGGTTCGTTTCTGAGATTTGAAGGTTAGCTCTCCACACACATAGCAGAAACTATCTGGGTGATTTAAACACTTTCGTGGCATAATGCAAGCTTAATTAACACAGAACTGTAACTGCAGGATGTAACACATTTCACAGAACAGATTGAGTAACACTTGTGATGCTCACACACAACTGGCACACAACTGACAAAACAGTGCGCCTCAGACAGTGACTCGGTGCATGTCTGAACATGTAGATACATGTATCTGCCCACCTTACCTGATAACCCGTACCCAAGGAATCAAGTCAACTCTTACAAATGACCTGCTAGCACCCAATTTAGCTTCCTCTCTCCAATATTAACATGTCATCTTTATAAATAAAACGCAGTTTTCTAAAAAATCTTTATACGCTATATAAAAGATAGTAATACGTATCAGTCACACAAAACCTATGGGTGATAGAAAGATTCTAATTGCATTTTTTAATTCAGCGTAAAAAAGTATACAAAAAACACTAAACAGTTTACTTGTGACAAAAATTTTGTTTACCAGTGAATTATCTGATTGAATTTTACATTTTGCAAAATTTGGACCATGAAAT